>VUQG01043793.1:34897-50672 GCA_015106755.1 Etia nguti | reverse complement strand
CCCTCATACCTCTCTGTAATATATCTATATATCTATATTATTGCTAATATATATTTTTTGTAATATATCTATTATTGCCAAAGCACTTTCTGGATGGATGCAAACTGCATTTCGTTGCCTTGTACTTGTGACATTTTCAATGACAATAAAGTTGAATTCTAATTCTAATTCTAATAAACTCTGGTTTCAAAAAACAAAGATGCTGACGACTAAAATGATCCATTGGAGTTTTCAAACACAGGATTCTACAAACCACTGGGAGGCTATATTTGTTAAACCCCTGAGATTACAATTCTCATTTGCCAGGGTGTACTTGACCAGGATAAGCGCCATTTTGGATGGAGGGAGAAACTACAGTAGGGTGAACATTTAAACTCCAAACAGAAGGGCCTTGCTTGGGTCCAAACCCAGAACCCCACCACCCAGTACGCCCCAGTATTATATTTGGTGGTAAAAGACTCAGATATCATTTTACTTTTAGCTTGTGAAGTGCCAACAATGTTCCCTCCTGGTTAATCAAAGTTTCATTATGATCACGGTGTTTCCTCAATCACTATGCATGCGTGTCTAGTATTGTCTAGTACGATATTCCAACTAAGCACGTCTTTGTTATGGTTGGCTCTTAATAATGCTGCACTTTGTGCTGAGCTGGAATGGAACATTAGGCTCAATCCTTAAAATGTGCAGCTGTGTTTGTATCGCACCGTGACCTTTGAACTAGAGAACGTAGAGCATCATTTATGGGCCTTTCCGTGTGCATGTGTGAATAAATATAGTGGTGTGATGGGCGAAGACAGAGGCGGCAGCACATTGGAGTGTCCGGTAAATGATGGTCTAATTAGCAGCAGTCTAGATTCCCTTTTACTCCCCGTTCAAATCCAGTTTCGCAGCTTGACTCCGGCGATGGTTTGGTTTGTTTTTAACTCAAACTGCTCTTCTATTAATGCTTTATGTGCTACTTTTTATTCACTCTGTTCTGCATCCTACCCGTTGGGATGTATGATTGTCATACTTTCCATCTTTTTCGCATTAGCGTTATGGCTCTGACCGTATGACGAGATTGCCCGAGCTTGCCAAGTTTGTGGCTGCAGCTTGAGAACGTGTGTGTGTGGGTCTGTGTGTGCATGTCAGTATCAATGTGTTTTACTCCTGATGTTTGATTGCCCATATTTGTGGCTTTATAGATGATCTCAGCATTGCATGCTTTGTGGGCCTGTGTTGATGTTGTGTGTGTGTGTGTGTGTGGGTGTGTGGGTGGGTGGGTGTTTGGAGCCGGCGTGAGGCAGGTTTTGGGGCCAGCGTGTTGTGGTGTAGCATGGCCTCCCTCCAAAGCCCTGTGGCTGTTGAACTTTTATGGAGAGTCAATCGCCGCACAGACCTTTCAGTCTACCCGGTGCGCGTCGTGAACACACACACACACACAAACACACACTGTGCGCGCACACATCAGCAGCAGCCCAGCCTTCATTAGAAGTGCCACCAGTAGCCAAGCCTGCAGCTTGACACTTCAAAGAGCTCTCTCTCTCTCTCTCAGTCTCTTGTCTCTACCCTGTGCTCGTTCTCTCATTTTTGGGACTTGTTTTCTTCCCTTGCCACTTTCTCCACTCCACTTTATAATTCCTGTCTTTCTTCTGTCTTTCTTTTTTTGCTCATTCTCCTCTTTCGCTCTCTCCAGTCCAGGGAAAACACTTATAATTTGCTCTCTGTGATCTTTGCTGAATGCCCCAATGAAAATCTTGCCTTTGTGCTGTAAAAACTACCTGCATTTACTTGTAGGCTTCAAAGGTAGCTCTGAAAGCTTTTTGTAGCCTGCTCCTTTGTGAAGAGCAGCACCTGTCGCAACTTGGATCCAAAGCTGTTGTGCCGGGTTAGACCAAATTCTTTTCTCATAAAATAGATGGAACTGGAGGCTGTGTGAGATTGTCAATATCTTGATGAAAAAAGAATTTATTTTTACTGTTTCCACTCCTTTCTTATAACTCAGTGCAGGTTCGCCAGCATGTCTTGTAATTATATAAAAATGGAAGGTGCTCAGGTTAATACAATAACAGTTTTGTATTAGATTACCTTGCTGTGTCTTGCCTCTAAAGTCAGCACTACGATGATGTTATGAATATAGTCCAAAACTTTAATTCTTTGTAGGTTAATTAGTTAATATATTTAGTCAGTTAATGGCTTCATTTATTTAGAAAATTTACTGGTTCCAGCTTCTTAACTGTGAATGTTTTTCTTCGCTTTTGATCTTTCACTGGTTTTTAGCCATTTTTCTGGCATTTCTTAGACAAACAATAGTGATCCACAATAATCTGGGTAAATGTGTCCATCAAAGTCAACCAATTATAACATGTTTTTTTCATAACATGACTCATCCACCGGGAGCGAATACACTGAAATGTCTGACTTTCTGTCACTTTCCATGGTTTTGACTCAGGGTTTTGAGTTTAGGACTTTGAATGTTGATCAGTTTTTTCTTAGTTTTTTATTTACATTTTGACTTTCATGTCTTTTGAATCTTCTTAATTCCAGTTTCTACTGGTGTTAGGGTATAATTGTTCCTCAAAGTTTGATTTCCGCTTAGTCACTGTGTCTTTTATTTAGTTTTACTTTGTTTTGTCATTACATTGTTTAACTTCAGCTGTGTCTTGTTTCCCTTGTGTTTCCAGGTTGTACTTATCGCCTTGTTCCCCCTTTAGGGGAGACCCTTTGTCAACTTGCAAATGTCACAATTCTTGTGTCTCTTAGTTAATGTTTCGGACTTGCTTGGATTTAACTTGTCCTTTTGTGCATTTTTTTCTTGTGGTTTCTTACCTGAACAGAAAGGTCAGTTTTACGTCTACCTGGTTTGTTTGTGAGTCCTGCACTCTCCACATCACCAATAAACTGCTTGATATGAGATCTCAGTTGAAGCTTCAGACTAATAAGGAAGTTCTGTTTGTTCTGCCATGAACCATAAAATGCAACATGCTAACTGAGGCTTGAGATATACCTTTCGCCTTATTGTGATTTCTCTAAGCTCTGTTTGTTTGACCTCTATGAAAGTTTTGTAGAATACACAGTTTTTTATTGGGACAGAGAAAATATCTAATGAAGAAGTTGTATTTAATGGATTTTCCTTTGGACACACCCTAGCTTGCATTTCCTCAAATTTCCAGGCCTTTATATGTTAATTTTAGCACCTATAGCTTAATATTTACAATTTGTGTGAAAATAAAAGCATTTTAGATTGGGATGAGCAGTTTGCCCAGGTGAATACTACTTAGGAGCCACATTTTGTGCCAACAGGTGGGCAGTATTTAATATATTAAAAATACTTTATATAGTGTACTTTTTCTCTCATTAAGTTCTGTTGCTGGTAGCAGTCGACTGCATGAAGAGGGAGACACATGGCTGGAATTGGTATTGTTCAGCACAGGCCAAATGGTGTAATATTCTTCAGCGTGCCAAGCAAAATAGAGTTTTCTCATATTCTCATCCTTTCATTATCTTTGTTGTGTCTTCCTCTCGTTTCTGCAGTTAAACGATCAGTAAGCACAAACGCAGCACAGAGAGAGAGAGAAGGATGCCATTTCACACTCCATATATCTCAGTCTGAGGGATGCAGGGTGGTAACGGAGCCCTATCAGATCCCAGATATTGATTGATCGTCACACGGATTGTTCCCAGGGAAATATAGCCCCACTGAGGCTAGCCGCAGCTGTGCGGGATGCTCCAGGTGCTATTCCAGTGAAGGAAAGTTTCAAGGGAGCTTGTAGATTATGGCTAAGCATGCCATGATTCAGCGTGCATGAGGCTTTTCTGATGAATTTCTGTGCTGATTCATAGAGCAATGATTCATAGTTTTGCATGATAACAAGCCTGGAAAAACAAACAAAACAAAACACACACAAAAAACCCCAGCAGTGATGTACTGCTGAAGCTGAAGTTTGCAAATATTTTTTTATGAGCAGAGTGAAATTAAATGCATTAAAAGGAGCGTGCAGGTGAAATGAAATCTCTCAGCTAAATTTTTGTTGCTCGCGATGCTGGTTTGGTGTTTCACCAGTGGCCATGTGGTCTCCAGCTGTGTGTATTCCATCACAGACCAGAGGCAAAAACTGTGCCTGGCTCTGACTCAGGGAGACCCCAAATGACTGTGTGTGTGTGTGTGTGTGTGTGTGTGTGTGTGTGTGTGTGTAGGTGCATCTAATAGGGGGTAACCCTGACATACTTTGTGACATACTTTAACTTTGTTCTTTCGTTGCGGGAAGCATCGCTTGCTTGTTTTCTTTTCAGCTCGTACCCGCGTCTTTTCTTTCTCATTACCAAACTTTTCTCTCTCTCCCGTGCTCTCTCTCGCACGCTCATGCGCATGGGGCATTAATAATTCTGCTAATTGTGCAGAATATTTAGTCTAATGCCTGTGTCTACACGAGCAAGAGAAGGAGGAGAAAATGGCTCCCAATTAGCTCAACTTTGAAACTTTGGCCACAATTCTCGCTCTTTTTTTTTTTCTACAAAGTTTCCCCTTGCAGCCCCTAGCTAGGGGTGTGTATGTGTTGGTGTGTGTGTGTGTGTGTGTGTGTGTGTGTCATGAGCTTGAGGGTCTGGCACTAAGATGGCCAATTAAAACCACTGCCGGCAGCGAAGGACCAATGGGAACAGGGCGCCAATGCACTTCCCCACCGTCAATGTGGTAACGCAAACCAGATGCAGTTGGGCAGTGTGTGTGTATGTGTGTGTATATGTGTGTGTTTGTCTTTGCTAAAGTCTACTGTATGTGTTTTTACAAATACCTCTTTGCTGATACACAGTTTCTGCTTGTGCACGTAATGAAAATCTTTACCTTTTTGGAAAAGGAGTTGCAGAGCTTGCAGTTTATTTATGTGAGAACCAAAGGGGTGCAACAAAAAAGGCTCGGATAACAAAAACACGGGATGAGAAAGAGAGGTATTCCCTCTTTCTTCCCAAAGCTATCCCAAAAAGCACAACAGCCCCTGCCTCTGAAATCTCATAAACACACTGGAGCTGCGCCGGCTGACAATCAGTTCTGACGTTCATCACCTAAAACACTTCATCCGTCTTTTATCCTGCTCTGACGGCTTTGAATGGTAATTTTATGCAGAGTGACGTCTTGTTATGGCTTTCTTTTAAGTTTTTCAAAGACTTTTTATTTCATCCTTCTATGCACTTAGATCCTTTTGAAGTTTGAGTGTGAAAAGAAACCCTATTTCTAAAACTTAACAAACTTTCATTTTGCATTTTTTATAGCGTTCATTCACAATATTGTAAAGTTCTGGTAATAAAAGGTAGACATAGCCACTGTGATGTCATCCACTGGTTTATGTACTCTGGTTACCAGTGAGAGGAGCTTTCAATGCAGACATTTTCACATTTGGCAGGTGGATATGATGATAGTGATGGGTGGCTCTGACTGAAACTGCACACTACTTGGTTAATGACTTGTCATTCATATCCATTAACCAGTGAGCATGTCTGAAACATAGGATGACCAGAATTTCCCAATTATACTAGGAGTTTTTTGGGCAGCACGGTGGTTAGCACTGTTGTTTCACAGCAAGAAGGTCCTGAATTCAATTCCACAACCTGGCCGGGGTCTTTCTGTGTGGAGTTTGCATGTTCTCCCCATGTTTGTGTGGGTTCTCTCCGGGAACTCCGGCTTCCTCCCACAGTCCAAAGACATGCACTTAGTGGGGATAGGTTAATTGGAAGCTCTAAATTGCCCATAGATGTGAATGTGAGCGCGAATGGTTGTCTATATGTTAGCCCTGCGACAGACGAGCGACCTGTCCAGGGTGTACCCCGCCTCTCGCCCTAAGACATCTGGGATAGGCTCCAGCCCCCCCGCGACCCTGAAAAAGGATAAGCGAATGGATGGATGGATACTCACAGTGTTGTACAGAGTTTGCAAAACTTATCAGGAAAGGTTTTACTGATATTAGGATTAGGATCATAAAAAACCCCTAAATATATTGAATTTAGATCTTAAGACCCGTGGCCTAAAGATGAGCATGGCCTTAGTTCCATAGTGTGCTTCAAAATTTGTGCAAAAGTCCACTTAGACAGACTTTCTTATATTTTTCAAGTTGGTCTTGAGCAACAGCTCTCAGGCTTTCTGAAGGTCTTTCAGTGTCCTTCAATGTCCTTTGAATGTCCTTCCAAAAGCCCAGAGAACTATTCCTGAAGATTACTTAAAGAAACTGCAAGACAACTTGCCAAAGGGAGTTGAAGAATAAAGTTAGCCATACCAAACGTTGACTTTTCAAGCTTTTTGTTAGAGTCTGTTTTTGTCTTACATACTAATTTCAGTTGTGTCTTGTTTCCCTGGTCTTTCCAGGTTGTACTTATAGCACATACATACTATATTCCAATTTATGTCTGTTTTCCATTTCCTTAGACTTTTGTGCAGTACGACAATTCTTAAATGTACGCAAAGTTACCGTTTTATGTGCAAACATGGCCAGCTTGGCATCACTTACCTTAAAAAGTTGACAAAAAGGTTCACAGTATGTAAATATATACAGTATATATTTGCATATAGTAGGAAGAATTACTTGAAAAACTTTGTTTATTCTGTTTATTGGAAAATTAGCTAAGCTCAAAATACCAGCTCGTGGAAATGGTGAGAAAGTCTGTAACCACGGTAATATAAAAGCATGAAATGTGTTATTTACAATATCGAAGTATGGCATGAGCTACCTCACTGACCCTATTACCGTTCCTGTTTGCATCAACCAAACCTTGAGGTGTCCATCACTTAGCAGACATTCAGATAATTTTTACCAAGCATCAGTATTTATTGATTTTTATAGTACATACTCTTTATGATCAAATACTTCCATTACTAAGTACAAGCCTATCAGCCTCAGGATCACATTGTAGCCAGTTGTGAACTTAAGAAACCTGCTAAACATCAGCATCTTAGGATCATCGTTGTGAGCATGTTGGCATGCAGAGATGAATGTCCTTTAGTTCAAAGTAGTTCCAACCTTTATTCTTAAACTTGTCAATCTTCAGATTTATCGAGGACGTGAATGCCTGTAGAAAATATCTGGCATCTCCTCCAGACTTGCAATTTAAACTAAGATGGTGTCTGGAGATGCTTTCAGCACTGGGGTACTTTAGGGATGATTAAACACTTACTCTCACACACATACACAGACAGATACACACGCGCACAACAGCTGTATGCTATATGATGGATCTTAGCATCCCACAGGGCGTAAGAAGACGAGACAAAGTGGATCAATCTGTGCATGTGGGACCGTCTTTGTGGACGTGTTTGCTCTTTGGTTCTGTCTGTTGGCCTCACAGCAGACTCACTACAGCTCTCGGGGAAATAGGGAGAGCTGTTTCTGATTACTTCCGCACAATCCGCAATGATAATCATGATGTTTGATTGTCTTTTCTTTCAGCGTGTAAGCACAGATTTTTCCACAAATAAACCAAAACCATGAGGGTGATGAATAACGGCGAAGCCTCTCGGATCTCACTAGCTCTACGCGTGAACTGAGTCCCCTCATTTAGGAGCTTTGACCGACCGTGGCACATTTCATTCTCTGATCAATGGTCTGGGAGTTATAGGCAAAGGAGGTAGTCAGAGGTGGAGCGCGGGAACGAAGGATACGTGGAAATAAGCAGCGACCTGTCCCGCGATAGCCGGGAGAAGTTGCGCAGGGAGGATGATGCAGAGAGGGATGGACAGAAAGAGACAGGCGTTGAAAAGGAGGGACAGGGATGGATGGAGACGCAGATAGAAAGTGACAGTCAGACAAAGGGGCGGAGGGACTTCAGACTTCGTTGTCCGTCTCTGGATACAAGAACTCATGATCTGTGAGAGCGATGAAATTGTATTTATTCAGAGCATTATTGCTTTTGCGTCTCCCTCTTTGGGAAGTGATGCTGGCAGCTTTTCTTTACTTTGTGCACCTCTGGAAGTGTCTCAGGGTTTCATTTTGACTTCTTCTAAATTCCAATTTTTCTACTACCAAAGGATTGGTGAAGCAGTAGATTAGATATTAATCTAATCTGTGTTATAACAATCCATCACTTTGCATTTGTGTGACCTGGGTAGGTTTAGGGGTATATACGTATACGCTCAAGGGTATGTGGTCTTTTCTCTGATGACTCTGATATATAAATAAGTGTAGTGGACAAAAACTGTGCCGCGTATAATGGAAGTGTGGACACTGACGTTTTGACTCTCTATAAAGAATACATAAAGAATTTCTGTATAAAGGTACACAGCCAACAACAGAGCAGCAAACTCCAAGGATAAAGTGGAAAGACTGCAATTCCTAGAATAGGTTGATGAGACTCGCTCCAAAAGCAACTCCTAAAGAGCCAAAATTTAAAAAACACTAAAAGAAAGGCTTAGTTTAAAAATGGCTTTGTTTTCTGTGAATATTGTCCACCTTTGACCTTCTATCTGGGGTGGGTGTGGCTCGGGAAGTAGAATGGGTCGTCGACCAATCAGAGGGACATCGGGGCGAATACCAGGCTGCTCCAGTCTGCTGTCAATGCTTAAGTAATATATTTAATCCAGGTCAGTTACTCTTTAGTTAGCGACTATGTGCCTACAGTTCACCTGTATGCTTTATGGGTGTAGCTCACCAAACAGCTCTCCCAAATATGGCAAACTATTGATCCAGACAAACATCAAAATACAAAGTCCAAATTACAGTGACTGCATCCATCTTTTCTATACAGTCTACTGAAATAAAACACTTCCAAAATGATTCCTGTAAGAATTCCTGGAATGGACACACACACACACACCTGTTTCTGCTTTAAATGTAAAAAAAACTCTGTGGAAGTTACACAAACACACACAATGTTTAACCAAGAGACTGGACTCTTGTCTGGGACCATGAGGACAGTGATTTCCCTTCAGTCTCAGTGTTTCTTAATAACATGATATATTCACAACTACATAAGTCAAAATAAAAGTTAAAGTCTTGGAGGTCAAACGTTATTTTTTATGAACGCCTTAACCTTTATAAACACAGCTAATGGGCCCCGTTTCACCAGATGTGACTGACAGTTTTGGAAATAAGACAACATGCCTCCTAGTATCATCGCACTTCAACGTTTTTAGGCATCTAGTGCTGGAAAATGTCTTAGAGCCCATCTGAGAAGAAGCTACAAGTGGAAATGTGAAGGTTGTACAGTCTGGAGTGGTAGAAAATAAGCACTCACGTACTTTGCTCATATACAGTTTTGAGGTTCTTCACTTGAGTATTCTCAATTTCTACTATTGCTCCCATAGCCTTCTGTGTTTTAGGGAGAAATATTGCACTTTTGACTCCTCTGGATTTGTTTGACAGCTACAGTTAGTTGTAATTTTGCGGCTGAAGCCTTATCCTAAAACAGATGCAGTATAATGACTTATTACCTCTGGAAATAATTTTCAAGTAATTATCTTAGGGTCAAAGTCCAAAATCAAAATATGTAATGTAATTTTTTTCTATTAAAAAACCCCTTTTTTTCTTCCCACAATATTCCCACAATCCATCAGCTGTATCTGGAGACCCAAACTTACATATTTTTATGTTTTTTTTCCCATTATACTTTTATTTGTACCCACTTTACCTGATGCAATCTAAATGTAAAAACAACACAATTTAAACAGACATCTATAATAATAAGCTTTCTTCCCCTTCACTGACAGGGGAAGAAAGGGGAGTTTGACCAGTATGGACTACTTAAGATCCACGTGGGCAGTATATGGCCGATAGTGTAAAATGAGTTTGACATTGTTGCTTTATAATATCAAAATGGATGCGTTAGCCACAGAAATCATGTAAGCATGTCATTTTCATGGTATGGAAAGTGCATTTTAGCTTGGACATCTTTGAAGACTGACTCTATGTTGGAGCCAGCCTCAAGTGCCCACTAAAGGAACTGCAGTGGTCTCTTAAAGCCTTTTGTGTTGGTAGCCTGACTTGTATAATGACAATATACCCTGGGCTTGGGATCTTTTTAGTAAACTGCATGTATTCGTTGTTAAGAACTGATAGCTGTAGCCCTGTCACCTGGAGAGGCTCACATTTTAAGCTTAGTTTTTCCAGAAAATGAAAGAAAGTCTCTACGGTTTCAGGTTTTAGATGAATTTTAAAAAGTAAACAAAGGAAAATCAACAGAGCTTAACAAAAGATTATCTTCCACCATCCTCCCGTCTTCCTATCACATCACAGCACTCTCTTTTCGGCTTAATACCCAGAATAGTTTCAGAGTTTCCGACAAACCTGACGGTAAATCCCAAAGCTTTACGGGAATCCTCTGTTAATTAGGATTCACCTTGTGTGGAGCGGATTTTTTCGGATGGCACTGTGGAAAGAAATGCTCATTGAGCTAATGGAACACAGAGTTTTAGTCTCTAAACACGTTCCATCCCTGCAGTGGAAGAGCGCTGTACGCCTCGGGCCCCTGCGGCTTTATACCTGCTGCCTCCACATCACTGCTCCCAGGTAGCTGCCCACACACATTTACTACTTTTGTGGAAAAGACAACAAGATGACTGTAGTGATGCAGCGGTGCATATAAATGGTGGCAGGCAACAGCTTCCATGGAGCCTTTCGGTTTCACAGCAGCTCTGTTAACTCCATACGTTACGTCGAGATAGTCTTATCCATCACACATGGAATGCAAGCTGATAATTGAATGCATTAATACTGAGGTGGATAGGCACATGTGCGCAGATGTCAGCATCCCGGATCATGGTTGCTGGGTTTGAGAAGAAAATAAAGCTGTTACCACGCTAGAGATACGAACATGCACGTTTATGTCTTAAAATAGCCTTCGCTATTTGAGTTTTTGTTAGCAGATCAATGTCGTCCTCGTTGTGTTTGCCTCTGAATGAAAAGATTCAGGGATTAAACCACCACTTCTAAACCAAGGAGAAAGACGAAGAAGAGAGAGATGAAGTGTGTGATAGACTGATGTAAAGTCCCAGAGGGAGAAAAAGTAGACCGGCGGTTTAATGAGAAGCCTAGCTCCAATGCAAATGGGAATTGATTGGTGCTGCCGACGTGTCAGGAGATACTTAACTCTGACAGGAGAAGAGGGTTTGTGTGTGAGTGTGTGGGCAAGGATGTGCTTTTGTCTTTTCTCTAACTTATGGTCACCACGTTGTCGCTTTCATCTCCTTTACTTGTCACTTTATGAGCAACCTGCAATTATGCCTTTGTCAGTGCTGATGGATTTTTGACACTTTTGCTTACGCACACATATTACTATCTTTTTGGCTTTTTAGGTTCCTTCTTTACTGAGAGCCACCAAGAAAGAATGTGAAGCCTACAAGTGTTATTGTGCGAAACCTAGTGAGTTAGCTTTATCGTCTCATGTTAGCAGAAGTACCTATGGCTCCTGGGGGACCGCGTGTGACATTTAGAAAAGGCGAAGAAGCAAGGCCCTGTTGATCGATATACTCCAGTGTGCCACTGAAAATAAACAGACATTCTTCCCCTAGGCCAAAACAGTATAGCAATATGGCGCCCCTAGGGTGCCATGTCTGTGAAAGAAGCATTTAAGAAAGCAATTATTCAGGTAAGAGGATACACACAGCTATTAAGAAGCAGACTAAGGGTCATTTTCATTGACAGAAATTAACGGCGGTAATGAAAATGCCAAAAAGTACCAGTCAATCAAGGTCAGAGCTGTTGTTAACCGCTAACACCGGCGTGGCCTGTAAATGATTCGTAAAATTTCTTTTTTATCAACCGTCCTTTGTAGATTAACATCCTACAGCTCAGTCAAATCCTGTCATCTTTGCTCTCCCCTTTTTTTTAATTCCTCAAAGCCAAGAGCCCTTTAAAAGTTAACAAAGTGGCCTTCAGCTCTCATTTGCGGACAGATCACTCATTAGGAGCTCCATTAGTGTCTTGTGTTGTGTGATCCCAGTGAATTAGCTGCAATCAAGCCGTCTTACTGATGCTAATCTGGAACAACTGAAAGAGGTTAGCCTAGCTGCTGCCGGCACTTCAATTAAGAGCCGTGTGAGTCACTTAAACAGCCCTAGCTTTTAAAAACTGCAATTTAAAAGGCAATTTCTAGGGTACAGAAGGAAATATAAGTTGCACTGGTTTGCACGGGTTCCCAATAGCCTTTATAATAAAGCCATAAGAGAAAACATTTGGATGCTAAAGGTCATCTATAGAGTAACTAGCTGTACAGAAGAAAAAGGGTATTATAGAATAAGTATGTCCAGATAAGTGTGTCCTTTTATCTGAACAGGCACAAAATTATTGTAGAGCAAAACATGTACAAGTTAAACATACTAAAGCTAAAAATGGCCAATGTGTGACTTTTACTGCTGTATTATACACTTGTATGATTTAAGCACTAAATAGTGCTTAAATCATATATGTATGTGTTTACGTACAGTATATGTATGGTAAATATGGTGTAAGCTAGTTTAATAGCCTAATAGCAGCTAGCTTGATTAGCCATGTGGCTTATGGCTAATCAGTCTCCCTTGGAGCACATCTCAAACTTTCTACTTAAATTATTTAACCTTCTTCGGTGACTCAGTAAAAAAATTGTAATGGGTTTTAGAGTGATTATGTGTGGGAGCATTTCTTAGGCCGATTTCAGCAACTTCCTGGAGTTTCCAATAGTTTCCTGGCAGTCGGTCCTTGCGTTATTAATTGAGCTTTAGTGGAGCTGGGAGGAACATTTTGTTATCGTTGGACTGGGCCAGGTTCTTTTCCACTGCTTCCAATTTGCTAAGCTAAGCTAATCAGCTCCTGGCTAATGTTTTTGGTTAAAGTTTAGAAAAATCTGTTTGCAACTAAATAGAATAAAGGCCATCGTCGGTAAAATTATCAATCATTCAGTGATTTGCTCAAGACAGGTATTATGTATTTCCGTGAGTGCACTGATGAAGTCCTGAAAGTTCTCTCTCATTATGAGCTAGTTATCATTATTATTTTCAAAATTAAAAAAAAAAAAGGTTTTTAGCTCAACGCCGCCAAGTGATACACAAAATTCTTTAAGATGTGTTCTTTAAGATATACGCAAATATTAAAAACAAGTTAGACAGTTAATAATATGTAACAAATATACAGTCACTATGGCAAAAACAGAATTTAAAATGATTTAATAAATGTAGTAAAAATAAAAACCAATGACAAATGAATTAATACTATGCTCATTTTCTTACTGTAAAAGACTGAGGGAAATGGACTCACAATATTGCCTTTCGTCATGCTTGAGAGGCTCTTTGGGCTTCAGGAGAACAAAAACACTTCCACACACACCGATACTACCAAATAAAAGCGTGATGCTACAGTTATCTCGCACTGCTGCAGGACATTAATGGCTATTAGCCAACCGCTGGTATTTACTCAGCACCCATTAGGGCTGATTGTTAGCCTATGTGGCTAATTAGCATTCCCCAGCTGGCTCTTTCACTCTGTTATTAAGGCCCTCTTATCCACTAGGCGCTACGCTCAGAAATCTATCTGTAATGTGCATCTAACTGACTTCCATGTTTAGCTCTGTGGCTATTAGCAGAATCGCTAATGATCTTCACACAAGCCCGGAGACTTTATCGCTTCAAGGCTGCTTATAATCAATCTTGATCTTTACCACCAGGCTCATGAAAACTTCTCCTTGTATTTGCCACAAGCTTTAAAGCTTCATAAAGACGGAGAACAAAAACCCACTTCCTACACACGGCCTAAACGACCTCCGATTGTGGTCAGAACTGTTGTTGTCCCCGTTAGCAGGTGCCTGTTTAACTGAGAAACAGATCAAACAAATGCAAATCAAACAGGTGCTCGGCAGTTTGGTTAGTAACACCTAAGCAGAAAATAGATATGTGATAGAAAACTCATGAAACAAAATGCCTTCAAAGGATCTAGTAGTGATGGGCTTATGGAAGTGTTTGAGCATTCAGTTTCATTCAAACGCAGCTGAATCAGAAACTTCACAAAGCCACCAGAGGGACCTTCAAATATGATGCAGACTCATTACCCTGTCGCATTAAAAGTGAACACTGAACACTGAGGAAAGATAAGTCATGATGTAATTATACGCTATCATGTCCTGGTTCCATTTTTTCTGATTGTTCCGGAAAATAAATAAATGAATAAAAGGGAGTATTGGCTCCCCGGTGTTTGTCAGAACAGAGAAAAACATGCTCTAATTGTGCTGTAGATCTCCCTCTCTCTGTCTCGCTCCCCTCTTGCTAGTCTCTGTTTCTGTGTCAAAGGCACATTGTTTGTGCCGCGTACACCTGGGAAGGCATCGGCCACTTCACACAGTGCAGCCCTGGGTACCCCAGAGAGCTGACTGCTCCTCGTAATTCCCACAGCTTTTATTTCCCCGGTTACAGATGAGCCTCAGTTAATGTGTGTATCCTTGTTTTATGATACAGATGCTCGCAAAATGTTTGT
Source organism: Etia nguti (assembly GCA_015106755.1). Classification (NCBI taxonomy): domain Eukaryota; kingdom Metazoa; phylum Chordata; class Actinopteri; order Cichliformes; family Cichlidae; genus Etia; species Etia nguti. The sequence goes on along the minus strand of VUQG01043793.1, from coordinate 36,276 downwards.
TTTGGGCATGTGTATTGCAGAAGCAGCAAGTGAGTTTCCTACTGGAGCTTCCATAAGTTAAAGTATCCTTTGACAAAAATGCAGAAACGTGGCCTTGCATTGGCCTCGGTTCATAGATGGTTGGGTTTGGTTGGTGCTTGCTCATGCTTTTTCTGGTGCATGTTGGTAAAACTCCTACGCGGCCTTGCAGGCGTGGACTTCCACGGACTTTGGGTTTTACGTGTTTGTTTCCTGTTTTGTTTTGAAAAGATTATTCCTTGTATTTCTCAGTTGACTTTACTTCCTGTTTTTGTCTTGTTCCGCACGTGATCCCTTGATTATTTCCACGTCCATGTTTTCATAATCGTTGGATGCCAAAACTGGAATTAACATCAGGCTATTGACTCAGTCCAAGAAGGTTAGCGTTTGGTTTTATGGATTTTACCAAGAGAGATCCCAAAATACAGGTTTTGATATTACAGTATTCAGTTTTAAGCCACTGGCTTCCATTCAGTATGGTCTGCATCAAATGACTTAGCGAAGGAACTTTCCTTATTGATACACTTGGAAATTTTCATTCGAAACACCTAAGATGACTCAGACTCCTGAAATCACTGGATTCAAAGTCTCAGAGACCTGAACTGAAGATCTGGACCAATATCACCAGCTGTGGTGAACTCCTTACTACTTTTCACTGTTCTCAAGATCGCTTCTTGTTTATTTCTATTCTTTGGATTTTCCTCCATCACCTAACCTTTCCCCAGCTCTTTCTCCATCCATCTTTCTTTCCATCCGCTTCTTTTTTCCCCCCCTGGTGCTTGCTGGTGTTCCCTCATTACAGGGACTCACTGGTGGCTGCTTCCCCCCGCTGCACTTTTCTATGCGGGCTGCACACAGATTCTATGTGTGTGCACGTGTTTGCCTCGCTGGGTGTGTGCTTGATGTTGTTGTCGTAGCTCAGTTGGCTGGAAAAAAAAAGAAAAATCGCATATTATTATTATATTCCAGCCATTTTTGTGTTTGTTTTTATTCTTTTTGTCACATGTTGGGAGGCATTTTAAAGGGATATGTCTAAAGATTAAAAGAAGACTCTTTTGTGTATAAATGACTTAATTATTATTAAATCCCATTCCATTCGGGAGGGAAAAAGCTTTCTGTTTTGTTAAACTCAGAAGGAAAAAAAACAGCCAATCAAAGCACTCGGTGCCGCTTTAAAGACATGCCATTGGTCAAACATCCAATTTCGAGACACATGATATTCCTGCTGCATCTCTGCATGTGTGTGTTTGTCTAATCACAGCCATATGTGTACACATTCCTTTACTGTACATAACATCAACACACACTCGCAGCTCATGATGCCCAAACACAAAGATGCCGACTCCATTGCCATAGAAACC
>VUQG01043793.1:12122-29778 GCA_015106755.1 Etia nguti | reverse complement strand
AGTCAAACACAACATGACAGAATGGCTGGTGGAGAGTGTGTGCATGTGTGTGCATGTGCGTGTGTGTGTGTGTGTGTGTGTGTGTGTTCTCTGCTTTCTGAGGGTCATTCTGCCTTCAAACAAATTTATGTACTTTCTGTTCCCCTGGTGTGCGCAAGCTTTTGCTGTCACTCATACTCACACACATACTGTACTTGCGTACCGGCCAGTGCATCTCTGTCAATTAGAATGACAGATATGGTGCTGTATCTTACCTGACGGACACACATCTGCTAGTTCATAGTCTGGAGGGCACTTCGTGGCTGCAGGTGTTTTCTGTCAGTGTGTGTGTGCATGCATGTGTGAATTGCAAAGTGTGGTGTTTATTTTATTTGTGCTTTAATAGATTTGCCTATATTCCAGTTTGATTCCTATGTAGAAAGTTATAATACGTTCCTGTAAATTTAGTTTATTATTTTGTAATGGATGTAATGGTGGGCTAAGAAATCGCTGAAAACTTTGTCTTATCTTTGTATGAAGAAACCTAGACCTTGGACATGTGATCTCTGAGAGCCTAGGAAAGTGTTTCACAGCCTTTTGGAGCCACGGCACATATTTCACATTTGAAAAATCACGCGGCACACCATCAAACAAAAATGTCACAAAAAGCATATTGATAATTTTTCCCCGCGCACCAGCTATAGCAGAATTGGCTCGGTTTGTCCCCAGTATACTTTTTTCCTTTCTTCTGACCACTACTCATGCTAGGCCCGTCATCTGGGTTGGAATTTTCTCCAGGACCCAGGTCACACTGACTACTTTTTCTTTTCAAATATTTATCGATTGCTATTACAAGCTGTGTCGTCTTACAGCATGACTACTATGTAATTTCTTCTTCGTCTTCTTCTGTTTGACTGGCAGTTGGCAACCCATTTAATTAGAGCAGGTAGTTGTACTGCCCTCTAGTGGAAGAGAGGTAATTGTTCTGCTCTTTACTCACGCAGATCGCTTAGAGTACTAATCAGGTGGAACCAGATAATCTTCCACGGCACACCTGATCATTTAACGGCACACCTATGTGCCACGGCACAGTGGTTGGGAAACACTGGCCTAAGAAGCTGACCTTAGTGTAGTAAGGTGGAAAGCAATAGCTCGGTGAGAACAACTAAGCTGGTGAAGTAAACTCTCACCAAATTTTCAAACCTGTTACATATATTAGAAAAATCATTGTGGCACTGTCATTGCCGACTGCACCCTCTTGGGTGGTTGGCGCTTTTCTCCGAGGAGTTTGGATGTTGTGCCTGTGCTTGTTGGGTTATTTGTTAATTCTCAATTGCACGGGTGTGAATCTAACAGAGAACTCTTGTCTCTTTATGATGTCCAGATTGTCCAGGGTACACCCTAACTCTCACCAGGTGGAATATGCTCAAAATAAGCAAACAGGATATTTTAGTAAAAAACAACAACAACAAAAAACCCGCTGTCACTTCAGTTTAAGGTTCAGTCTAATTTCCATATATTTTTTGTGGCAGTAGGTGGTTTTCTCTGAATGTGTTCCTCTTCCAGTTGCCTGGAAGATTCTAAGAGATTGATGATTTAACTATATTGCTCTCACCTTGTGCTTACTCACACTGGTGAACTCAATAGCATAATCCCTCTGCATTACTCTAAGCGTGAACAGCAAAGTGGCGTAATCGCCGCCGAGGATGGCGATTACACTCGGCATTAGAGATTCCCTATTACATAAGTGGCACATAAGAGGTTACTCTGCCTCTGGGTAACTGCTGGTTTGACAATCTTAGATGTGTGGGTGAAAAAAACAACAACCTTTGACTGAGAAAATAATGAACATCATAAAACTATACTGCAAAAATTAGCATATCTGAAGCAGCAGTGTAACGAAATACTGTACCAGCCTGAGATGTGCTGTAGTACAGTGTAGTCTTTTCTTCTGCCTGCACCCTGACTGTAGTGAAGATATTGATATTTCCTCCCATTGCGTCACCAAAGCAGCTGCTATAGTAGTGTAAAATCTCTCTCCCACTCCTTTTATTCTCTCTTTCTTACTCTAAAAAAACATTTGCTCACTTTTATTTAATTGGATAGAAGAGTAATATTTTTCTTCTCTGTGTATGGCCGGATGGACAAAAAAGGTAACTCTTATCTTTCATGGATATTTCAAGTAGATCATCTATAAATCCGCTTATATGACAAACGCAATAAACCAGCCATGGCAGATAGTTAAGGTTAAAAAGGAATGGAGGATAGTTCATTTTCTAGATGGTAATTGAAGATGTTGCTAAAAAAAAAAAAATGTTAGACACATCTCAGACTTTCCAACACCTCCCTCAAAGTTCTGCTCTGTAGCTGCGACAGCTCTGCCCATCGCCTCAGCTACAGATACCACAGCAATAGAGATGTGACTTCACAATACTTCCCAATGAAAGCCTGCGTTGCTAGGCAACTCGCAGTCCGCAGTGGCAAGATACAGGGGTGTTTCCTGGCTGATGAGAGTTATATATGTGTGTGTCTGTGTGTGTGTGTGGAGGAACTGCTTGTGCTGCAAGCTTAATAGAAACCCTATACCCCCGCATTTTCAATGTAAAACTCACATGTAACAGGCTGACTGCAGCTTAAATGATGCTGCATATCCACAAGGGGACATTTTGGAAGACGAGCTGGTTTTGGTACGGATCTTAACGAGGCAACCAGATAGTGAAGTCAGCCTTTTCTTTCACCACTCTCGCATCAAAATTGAGTCTGCGTTGTTTCAGTATAATAGTTGGTGTACTGAACGCATCCATATTCATAAGCGAGGAGCTTGGAAGAAAGTTGCAGCCAATTTAAATAGACAGCACGTTGCAGCGAGGGATGAATTTATCAATAATGTAAGCTACTAAAAGTTTCATGTTGTTTGCTGTCACCCATATTCCCTCATGGGAAATCGTTTGGTCAGCTATCAAGCCCTCGACTCTCCCCTGTGCACACAAATGATTGCTGAGGTGCTGTTTGTAGGGACATTAAACTAATAAGTTTGGCCCCGACTTCCTCGCTGTCTCCTTCTTCTTTCCTTGTCTTTCACATTTGTCGCTCTTTTCTTTCCTGTCATGTCTCTCTTACCCCAACGTACACTTTCTTTCATTCTCCACTTTTTCTGTTTCAACCCAACCTCAGAAATCCATCCTATCCCCTCATCCATCCTTCCCTCTGAGCTCTTTTACAACCCATGGTAGCTACTGATACAGCCGGTGCAACAATATGCTGCTATTTCCCTCAACCGACTCAGGCTACTGATAAACTTGTCAGCAAGCGGTTGGGATCCGCAGTGTTACACTAGCAGGATTTTCCACACCGTGAGCCGGGACACTACTCTCTAACACAGCAGCCTTTTGCTAGGAGTCATGCCCGAAGCAACACATTTACAAGCACAGTGCTCAATTTTAACTAATAACTCAGAGAACCATGTTGACAGCATGTAGCAGAGCAAAGTATTTTATGACCTCATATGATTTGTTTTGTGTAACTTTTTTGTCTTTCTGGGTTTTGGAGACATTGGAACAGTTCAGCAAAACTGACAAATTGACAAAATGCATTTATTAAAAGCAACCTGTACTAACCTGCAGCGTCAAATGAACGCAGTTACTCATCACTGAGACAGGTTGTTAATTAACTTTCCCCACCTGTAACCCGATCTCGTGGAAGTATTTCAGATGACCGCAACCTCTTCAAAAAGGCCAGCGCTGACAGCCTGAAAACAATTCAGAATGAAAGTGGAATATATTGTCATTCTGGAAATTCCTCTATGACATTTTTTCTCTGATGCCAGCCCCCAATGACAGGCTTTGCATTAGGATATCGGAAGTGTAGTGATGGGGCTCAAAAAGAGTGGAGTTAGGGTTAACAGACCTGTGCCCACTTGCCAGAATCCCATGCATTACACACACTGCCAATGAAAAACTTGTGCACCACTGTGGTACATCAAAAGCTTTGACATGATGCTATTATCCAAATAGCACTCTTGAATGAAGGCCTCGATTTGGAATGGTTCATGGTGGACACAACAATTCCTTGGAGGTGCAAGAGGTGGAGGTTTAAAGTATGGTGGTGTTTTGAATCAGACCTCGAAGCTGATCACTGTGGTGAAAACTTCCAGGTGCCAGTGATACAGACGACCCTCTGGTATAATTAGGTTTTAGAACCAAATCTTCTTTGTTTGGCTGTGGCCATTTCTTTTATTTCTTAGAGATTACCTGCCTGTATTTTCCAAGACGGAGGCTAAGTTGAAAACAGCGTCTCTTTTGTTCCAAGTTATTGTTTTAAGCAGGCATTTCACAGTTCTATGAATCGTCTCTTACCTTATAACTTATGCTTAACATGGCTTTTTTAATTACCCTTTCCAGTCAGCAAAAACTACTATCTTGGAAAACAGTCCTAAGGTGCTAATGCTGAAATTGCTGAAACTTCAGAGAAGCCAGCAATCATTATTATTGTCCAAAATCTGGATCTTTGATTATCTCTGCCTCCACACATCAATAACTGTTGGTAATTTTTAATCATGACCATAAATTTTCTCCAACTTTTAACACGACATTGTTCTGCCTAATCTTTTCTAAACCCTTAATATTACAGATGACAAATCCAACACTTCTCTCTAATGCACCTGTCCTTGTTTAGCTGCTTATCTTAGATACTGTGCACTATTGGACCACCACTTCTTGATTCCTTCTTTAAGAAAACTATAATCTCAGATTTTCATATAAGACAAAGGCTTTTTCAGAAGCACCACTACATTAACATTCCCGTTAAGATCTGTAACAGGAAGACGGCCAAAGAACTGTCATCGATTTTTCTCACAAAGTGGCATTTTTCATGAGGATCTTGCAAAGAAAGACAAATAAATACGGATGTATAAATCCATGCATATCTGTGAGCACACATGCACACATTTATGCACAATGACAGAGATGGATTGTGAATTACAAAGGGCTGCAGCAGTCACCCTCAATATTTCATGAACATCCTTTCACTTTCAGTTCTCTCTTTTTTTTTCATTCTGGCATGTTCAGCACTCTTTTTTTCCAAAAAAAGGTTTTATTTTCGTCAGTCTCCTCCCAGAAAAAAGCTGGGGTAAGGGAGTGCAGACAGGAAAGTGAAAAGAGAGAATGAAAAAAAAGTGATCACAGAGAAAGAAAAAGAAGCTTTGACGGATTTGGAGAAAGGGGGATTGATGGGAGACGAGCAGTAGAGGTGAGGCAGTAGCAGCGGCTGTCTCTGAACAGAGATGAACCTCACTTTTCACCCTCAGCTACCTTCCTTCCTGCTTTGTGCACATTCACATGTGCCGGCTTTGTAAAGTTTACTCTTGGAAGAAAAGGTATTGCGCCCCCGAGGAGACAAAGACAAAAACAAGGTTGGTTGTCATGAGTGGTAAAGGCGAAAATGGTTTTGTAATATAGCGAGGCCGCTGAAGTCAAGCTAAACCAAGGAAGGGGAGAGTGATTTTAATGTCAGCATTTCTCTTCACGGCGGCCATTTTCTAATCATCTCCCTGGTGATTTCCTGTCTTCAGACATGAAAAGTTTCTATTTCCTCGCCTCGTTCCAACTAAGTTTTGGCTGAATTTAAACTTTTAGATTTGTAGAGTTCATGAGTTCGTATATTTCAAGTTGTGAAATTCTGAGACTAAATGCTCAATTGTTTCAGAACAGGAGTGCTTTTGTGCTGTTGTAAGGGAGGGAACAAAACCATCAATGCCACGATCAGGTTTGGGGTTCCCAGGAAGTTAATCTGCTTTTGCCCAGCCGCTGGTTTATTCTGTCTTTGTACCATTTAGATTCACATTAAAGAGCTCATGTTCGCCTTCAGGGATCCGTGACATATAAGAGTCGATTAATTTGCCTCTGTTTCATGACAGTGGTCATGTCAGTAATAATAATTGCATCCTTCAGTCCCGTGGTATTATTTCCTCATGGCTCTGTATATCCTCTTGTACTTGACATAAAGATATGCATGTCAGGGATGGATGGATAACAGTCCACAAATCTAGATGGTAGACTCCCTATTTCTTATCATCTCCTTCAACTCTGTTATTCCTCCTCTTCCAAGTACAGAATAAATCTAGCATTATTTCTAAGCAGGATCTGGCTTTCTTTTCTCACCTGGCTCCTTTCCCTTTCTTCAGCCCCGTTTCTCATGTTCACCTACCTTATCTGCTTCCTCTCGCTTCTTTCTACTTTCTCCTGCCTTTTCTCTTGCACCTCGCTGAAACCTTTTAATGAAGGAACGCACGCACATGTTCAGCTGAATGTCACTGCATTGGCCCAGCTCCCACTCCGTCTCTCAGCTGCTTCCTGTGCCTAACACCTTGCTGATGTCGGGCTTGGCCTTTGCCGTACTTGAACTTCAGGGAAGAGTGAGTTTTAATCAAGACGACGTGGCTTTTCACATCCTCTTTCAGAGCCCCTCTTGACTTTGATATGGATTCCTTTCATGAGCATAATGGAGAGTTGTGAAACCTGAGTTTCACCAGGTTGCATCAAGCAAATCGTCCCAGTTCTGTACTGTACAAAGTAAGCAATATTCAAGCTGTTTTAACTTCCATTGAGTAAAAGTGATTGGTGGGAGATTGGTGGAACCTATCGTTAGCATATGTGTCCTTCTGGGAGTTGTAATATTATAGTGATAATCTTTTAAAGAAAAGGGCAAGGCTAAAATTACATAAGGAAGACAAAGGAATAGAATCTAGTTCATGATAGTTCTCACGTTTTTGCTCAAATTTCTCAATTTTTGCCTTTTATGTTCAGTTTGTAACAAAACATTTCACTTCATACCTGTCTTTGCAACACCAGCAAAGTTTGTTAGGCTCATTTTTTTCTAGTCACGACCACTTTAGTCAAAATAGGAATGCTATTCCATCTGAAGGCATCTAGGTGTGGCCGAATGGCTTTGTTGTGGCTACGGTCTCCCCACACTATGTACATATATGAAAAGTTCGATGCAGGGTGGTCCACATCCTTGTCCTACCATGCACATTCAATGAAGAAAGCAGAAACCTCTCAGAGAACACAGCAGGCATCGTTGATAACAGACACGACACTGATGTAATCAGAAATGTTAAATAGCATGAAATAGTAGACCTGGGGTGGAGGTGGGTTGCAAAGGTGTTTGCAGAAGAAGCAGGACGTGTAAAGGCCTAATCAGCCCAAAGGAAATGTGCTAACAGGCATCTGCTGATTCTTAAGGAAATGTTTGTTAACACTGTGATCAGTTGATCTGCTGCGATTGGTAGTTGAGCTTGACTCCGTGGCCTACCAGATCTATTTGAATGCACTCTTTTTAGACTTTTAGCCTCTACACATCAACTTCCCCCCATTATTTTTAACCTTTAAGCCTCTTAAAATTTATTAAAATCATCTATCTATCCACCCATCTATGTGTGTTGTGTCCTGGCTTTTTCCATAGTTTTTAATTAAAATTATTACATACATTAAACCTGAGCCTTTTTTACCTTTTCAGTCTGGAAAACTTGGAAAGTTAATGTGAAAACACTAACTTGAGTGATCTAAATCTATCCTGCTTTTGTCTCTGAATATATTTAAGTTGTGTAAGATAAGATACAGCACGTTCAGTATTTGCACATGTATCTTTTATTATATAGCTGTTTCACCCAACTGTAGTATCGCGCCATGAATTCCCTGAGTGAAAGATATAGATTTGGAGAGAGCGTACGAAGAGCCAAGGCCAAACGGTATGTGTGGAGATGGGCAAGGCAGAGATGGATGCAGAACCACGTCTTGTGTGAGTTATAGTAAACACAATGAATAATATCTATTCAGAGAGTCTCGTCTATATTGATCGCTCTCAGAGTGGATGTGCGCACCTCATCTCATCCTGCTGAGGATTCATTTCCCTACTCATGAAAGAAATAAGAGGTGGAAAGAACTTGATGAGAAGGGTAGAAACTTTTTTCTATTTTTTTACAACAAACTTTGCTCTTTTTTGAATTTTTCTAACTTATTTCTGCTAACATATACACACAGATGTAAAGTGTATGTATGTACATACACTGGTTTCTGGTGTGAGATTATTAGGGCACAGAGTCAGAGTGAATCAGATGAGTGAAGTAGCGAGACAGAGGAAGACACACAACGCTTGCATATTGTTTTTTTTTTCTCCACTAGTCAAGAAGAACTTGACTAAAGAGGGAAAGGAGGGAGCATGCACGCTGTGTTTGCATGTGTAAGAAAGAAGAAAGGCGTTGAAGAACCCAAGAGAGCAGAATACTTGGTGCTGATGAGTTTGATTATGTTGCCTCTCACATAAAACTGTTGTTGTGTGTGTTTCCATGTGTGTGCCTGTGGTGTAGAGCATGTGTGCTCCTTGCTTTCAGAGTTTTGACAGAGCATATCCCCGTGTATCTTTCCTCTAATTGAATCCATCCCTCAGGGTGTCACCGCTTGTTTATATGCTGACACCATGAAGGTGTGTGTGTGTCTGTGTGTGGTTTCACAATGAAGGCAGTACATTGCAAACTTTCTGCCCTTATTGTTTAATTATAGCCCACCAGCTGGAGAGACAGAGGAAGAGAACAAGGGCAGAAGAGGAAGAGTTATTGATTGCATTAGTCAGATTATTCATATTTAATGTTTGCTTTGTCTCTATCTCACTACATAAACCCCCTCCTCTGCCTTTTCTTTATGCCTCCCTGTTATAAATCCACCTCATCCTCTTGTAAGACCTCTAGTAAACAATATTTTGTATGCATCAGTAAAACCTGCCCTTTACATCTTCACCTTTCAAAAGATTATGAATTTTGAGTTGTTATTTACTATAAAATTATTATATTTATAGTCCTTTGTCCTTTAAAGTAGGACAAAGCACATGCATTTCTATACATTTTACAGTGACTATTTGACTTACAGTCTATAAAATTAAGTGTGTACTCTGTTGCAGCAAGTTGTAGTCACAGGATAATAAGCAGTTATATTATATAAAGTATATAGGCTAGCAGTAGCAGTGCCAGAAGCATTTATTCAACACTTTCTAACATTAGCTAATGTCAGACACCAAAAGCTGCTGGCTATAGTAGACCAAGGCTAGCTACAGAATAACCACTAAACACTCAGACACAAACTCACAGAACAGGTGTTCTGTGTCTTTCAGTGAATATCCATTATACGCCACCAGAGGCTTAGTCAGCAGACTAGCCAGTGGGAGCTAGCCTGTTTTTCCTGTCTAACTCCAGAGGAAAAGCTGCTAATTGGGGATGCTAACCTAGGCTGTCTGCTACACAGTTGTAGACCATGTAGCACAGAGTGAGTTTTACCAGAACTACTTATTTACTTGCTAAACAGGCTGAAAGATGCTGCACATTTGAGCTACAGAGTCAGATGGTAATTATTTTGTAATCAGGTTATTACTGGCACTGACTCCTTTCACTATCTGAGAGAACCATTAAACATTGCAGAAGCTTGGACTAAGTCTTTTAATAAAAACACAAAATACAAGCTTGCATTGTTTTTTTTAAAGATTATTACACATTTTTTTTTCGAGTGGCTTCTTTTAATTGTCAATTTATGCTTGTTGGTTTCATATAGGCATATACACATAAAGAGGTCGACCGCGAATCCCTGAAATTTGGTAACATAACAGGTGAAATAACTGTTTAAGGTGAACAATCGAAGCCGCTACCAACTGGAATGAACAATGCTATTTGATTGAGGCAGGGTGTTTAAGGGCTTTGTCTATGTAACCAGCTCTAACTCTCCAAACCTCAGACTTTCTCTGTATTGATTTAAAACTGCAGCAAAATGGCAGCCTTACTAAATAACAGATCATGTAAAGTCTCCATTGAACCACCTATAGCACTAGCCACTAAGGATCTATGAAAACATCCATCCATTGATTTGTAGCTACTGTAGCTACCAACCAGCAGGGGAACATCAATTGCCTAAGGTCTTGGGATTCTGTCTGGGTATTAATCTTCAGCCTGGGCGTAGAAAAGCATTGCTAGTTGTTCTTGTTCTTAGTTCTTATTCCTTGCTTCAAACGCTTCATGTGTAAATTTTAAAATTTTCTGTGTTTTACACCATGTAAGTGTTTAATATAAATCATACTCTTCCCTCTCTTACCCCTAAGAACATCCCAACTGAAGATGGCTCACAGAGACTCAAAAATAAGTGGCCTGTCAGCACTTACTAATTTGACAGATCTTCATATTATTGCAGAAGAGATCATTTCTGGTGAAAGCGTAGGAGGCTGAGAGGGAAGAGGGCAGGGCCAGGGAGAGGTTGATTATCACATAGTGATTCTGCAGAGACGCATGTAGACCTGCCTTTCTTCGTACTGTACTGTATATTCATGCAAAGTGCATACAGTACCTTGTTTTATGCTCTTTGGCAGAGTACATTTGCTTCCTTTATATAGGTTTTCTTGCCGACCTATCTAGTATAAACACATTTCCTTAATGAGGACAACTTCTGATTTAGTGCATTCTACAGGTCTAGATTAAACTTGTACTGGAAAAGCAATGTTTGGTTTTCTAAATCTGGAAGAAGCTAATTAGCACACAGTATTAGTAGATATATTTAAAAATGTATCTTTAACCATTCCCAGTCATATGCAGAAGCATTATTATTTTGTTTTTGGAAATTAATTTATTATCTGTTTGCTATATTATTTTTGCACAAATAGGACTAAATTTGCCTATATCCGAGCTGGAAGGAAAACCAAGTTTCATCAGTGTTTTGTTTTTGTTGTCTGTAAAAATGAGTTTGATACCCCTACTTTAACAAATTAGCTTACAATGATTCATTTCTGTCTATTTGTGGGCTTCTCCAAGTTTTGATGACTTAAAATTTAGCGGGCTAATGTATGGTTAAGGGCAACACAGATAAAATGGACCCATTAATTAAAACAACTATTTATTAAACAGTTAGCTGATAAAAAGCTTCCTGAGAGCACAGGAGAACCTGCAGAGATGTTGAGGGATTCCTAACCCTCCACATCCTTTCTAGGAAGTGCAGTTTGAAATAGTCCAACAATCAAGCCTTTGGTGGACTGAGTGGATATTAAGAAGTGATACTAGGTTTAGGTTAGTTTTTTATGCTAATTTTAAATCATGTTTCAAATTTGGTTTACTTAAGATGGGGTTTTTTTTTGGTTTGTTTTTTCTTTCCAATCATTAGTTAGGCGTCAGACCCTAGAGACCAGTCTGCAACCTGCTGGTAATCTCCAGTTGTAGGACATGATGTGTATTAGACAACTGGTTGGCGAGCGGTTGCTGGCTGTCACCTGCTTCACTAAAGCATTTGCTCACTGCAGGTATTTTTTCTTCGTAGGTTACTAATGCAGTTTATATTTAAACCTGCTGTACAACAAAGCATTTTCCTATTCTCTTGTCTCATAACGATTATATGTAATGGTAATTTGTTGGCGAATGAGATAATAAAATTTCTAACTAGTTTTGTCTGGAGCTTGAAGGAGCTTTATGAGGATGTATGGAGAAACCTAGCGATAATGGTTTGCGCTGGTGAAGACTGCTAATATCAATCTCTTAAACAAACAAGCCCATAGAGCTCATTATTTTTAATTAGCCCCGCCTTCTTCTTCCTTAACTGCAAAGACATGCTGGCGCTGCCATAGTGTCGACTCCAGTTTGCACTCTTTAAAACTTTTAGTGCCACTGTTCTCAAAGTAGAGGCCCTCGTGGCTGAGCTTTTGTTTCCTGCTTAATGATCCCGCTCCATGTACTGACTGATCTTTTTAATTGCATCCCTTTGGACTCAGAACTTTCTCTGCATTCTCCAGTGTGTGACATAATCAGGCACTTCCTTCCAGATGCAACAATCACTATCCAAGTGATGCTACTGAGGCTTCCTTTGGACACAGACTTAAATATCCAGCCTACATCTATCAATACTCCTGTTAAGAACTGTTTGCAACTACCAGAGATTGTTGTATTCTTGAATGCTTCTGGATAGCACAGATAATACTTAGTGTCAATAAATGGAGGCAGTCAAATTTAGATGAACAAACAAATGTAAATATTATGTTTAACCTCCCCTGGAGTAGCCGGCCGACAAAAATTACCCCAAGAGCGCAGCGGCGACTCATTAAAGAGGTCACAAAAGATTCCAGAACGTCATCCGAAGAACTGCAGACCTCACTTGCCTCAGTTAAGGTCAGCATTCATGACTCCACCACGAGAAAGGAAGAGATACAAGACAAAAACCACTGCTGAACAAAAGGAACATAAAGGCTCATCTCAGTTTTGGCAGAAAACATCTCGGTGATCCCCAAGACTTTTAGGAAAACACTCTGTGGACTGATGAGACGGAAGTTGAATTTTTTGGAGGATGTGTGTCCCATTACATCTGGCATAAAAGTAAAACAGCATATGGTGGCGGTAGCGTGATGGTCTGGGTCTGTTTTGGTGCCTCAGCATCTGGAAGACTTGGTGTCATAAATGGAACCATGAATTCTGCCATCTACCACAACATCCAGAGAATGTCCGGCCATCTGTTCGTGACCTCAAGCTGAAGTGCAGTTGTGTTCTGCAGATGGACAATAATCCAAAACACACCAGCAAGTCCGCCTCCGAGTGACTTAAGAGAAACAAAATAAAGACTTTGGATTAGCCGATTGAGATGCTGTGTCATGACCTTAAAAAGGTGGTTCACCCTCGAAAACCATCCAATGTGGCTGAATTAAAACAATTCTGCAAAGATGAGTGGGACAGAATTCCTCCACAGTGCTGTAAAAGACTCATCTGCAGTTACACTCGATTGCAGCTGTTGCTGCTAAGGGCGGCCTAACCAGTTATTAGGTCTAGTTGGCCATCACTTTTTCACACAGGGCCATCTAGATTTGGATTTTTTCCCCTTAATAATAAACACCATTTAAAAAATGCATTTTGTGTTTTACTTGTGTTATATTTGTCTAATATTTAGCTTTGTTTAATGATCTGAAAGATTTAAGAGTGACAAACAAAAAAAAATGGAAATCAGGAACATCCACACACGTACTCATCATCTAATAGATGCATTGGGGGTAACTTGGGTTTCAGTATCGTGACCAACGATCCCTGAGCACATGGACTGTAGGAGCCCAGGACTGATCCAACAAACCTCAGCTACCGCCTGAGCCACAGCCCAGAAGAACGAATTCAAGACTGTTTAGCTGAGACATTTGAGATTCTTTTCTACTTTGTGTAAAGCAGTCAAGCCAGCGGAGGCTTATTTGGACTAGCACAACAGAGGGTTGTTTAAAATTCTCTGTTTCACCATTGTCATCTATCCTGCTCTTTGCTTTTCTGTGTTGACAGGGCATGCTGACCCAGCTTCATAATGGGTCAGTGGGATGAACGAGCAAGTGGCGACTAATGCGATAAAAGACAGACAAGTCATTTGTCCTCACGGGCTGCATGCACACTCCTTCTATTCACATGTGTGAAATGCTCACACTTGGACACACACGCACATACGACAAACTGTTTTTTTTTGTCTAACATTGTTAGCCAGACTGGATGCAGGGTGCTGCCTGCAGGTGTGGTGCCATCTATAATACGAGTGGTGTGTGTTTGTTTGCATGCAATCAGTAAAAATGCGGTGTGGTTTTGTGTCTGTGTGTGTGCGTGTTTATTGAAACAGTATTACCCTAATCTGTGTTTAGTCTCATCATTGATTGGTGTCACATTGCTCTAGCTGGCATTTAGCCTAACCACATTAGGTCTGCCCACTTCGACCCCACAGTCAATAAAATTCATGCGCTATGCATCAAGATGTCGCCACGTTCGCTAACTGTAGACTTCATCCTCCTTTTAGTCAGCTTTCAAGTCTTCCAGCATCTGCCTTTGACGTCTTTTGTTCTGCCTCAGACGATCTCTTCTAAAGTGCCTATCCATCTCCCTTGCTAACACCATGAACAATTTCCAACATGCCTTCCTAACGGATCTTTGGTTAAATGAGAGCAATGACTGCCACTCTGTACAGTTACAAGCAAGCTTTCCTATTTCCCAATTTCCTTCTTGGCTTGTTCTCCTCTCAGAAACAGCTTTTGATATAAAGAGATAAACGTGCATCACTTTTTCAGATGAATCTGGGATAATGAGGTCACTGGAGAAAGCCTTGAGAAATGCATATTTTTCTGCCGATTGTCACTGTAAGCTGCTGTCATCTCTCTGTGTTATATTCCTTGACTACTGTTCTGTACATGGTTCGAGCGAGCGTCCATGCTGGTGATCCTGCTGAACTGTGTGACACTGGGCATGTTTCATCCCTGTGAAGACATCAACTGTGACTCAGAGAGGTGCAAGATCTTACAGGTAAGGCTGCTCCTGGCTCCATATGATATGGATTAAATGTGTAAGTTGTAATTGTGCTTCACTTCCAGGACATCAGAGTTCCTATATGTGTGTGATTGAACTTACACAACAACGGCTTACTAAAAGTCAGTAGTTGTCATGTTTAATTTTTTGCTATTTGCTTTTACATATTGTGGATTCAGTGTGTTTATATGAGTTGGGTTAGGTGGGGCGAATTATATCCTGTACTTAATACAAAATTAATAGTTTTTAATCTTTAATCTTAAATTCAATGTTATGAGTTGACAGCAGTAGAGGGAGGCCAAAACCAGTTGTAAAACGAAAAAAAAAAAAAAAACAGTAATTAATACAATGTTTAAGTGCTAAAAACACAGTTAATTTGGTGTTAAATTTTTACAAGGAATTACGAATGCATGGCGTTGACCGTGCTAGCAGTTTTAGCTTTAGGTGATAACTCCTCAGGTCGACAATCTTATCTAAATGTGGCAATGATTAAGTTCACAGGGTTTGAAATTATGCCTGAAGCCCTTGTTTCTCAGACACAAATACACACATTTATACTATTTCAACTCTTTCAGCCTGCACAAGCCCCCACCCTCCAATCACCTACAGACTGTAGACTGTATAAAAGAACCAGATGTTAAAGTGGCAGATGGGGTGTAGCGGTGCATTGTCCAATATCTGCTTGACAAACTTTAAAGTCAAATATAAAATTCAAATTTCCACTTCATGAAATTTCACTTGCAGAGCAGTCCTTACCTTTAAAAATAGCCTGACATCTCCCTCTCCTGCTTCGTCTTTCTTCCATCTTTCTTCCATTACTGGGTGTTGCACACTGAGCTTTTTTTTTCTCGCTCTGGGAAACACTGTCAGCTTGACATTAGCTAGCAGACAGATTTTGTGAGGAACTGCAAAAATGGTTTGTGTGTTTGGTGAAATCTGTTGAGCTGTTTGAAAAGTTGCATTTGAAATTACCACCCACTTAAAACCTTATTCCTTTTATGCAAACTCCTCTTTTGTAGCTCAGCTCAGCTAATAGCTGAGTACTGCAACCGAACCTTGATTTACATCTGCACCATGAACATAACACAGAGATGAGAAGAAAGAAAGGATGTGTTGATGGCATAACTGATCTGTGGGATGTTATTATTTTCTAATAACTGAGTATCCATGCCACAACTGGAAGTAAAACCAGGTTTCTCAATTTGTAGGTAAATATATGTTTTAGCCTTCCTATCAGATTAACTTGCTCATTAAGTAAAGGTACCAGTATAGGTCTGGTCCAGTTTAGCCCCTGGTTGTCAGCTAACGTTAGTAAGCTTGGCTAATTAGTTATGAGTAAGAGGTTAAGAAAATACTAGAATTTCACCCCAAAAAGTGCAGCACAGACTTCTTGGGTGGTCTGCGCCTGGCAGGAAGCTATAGTCCACTGGTTTGGTAATTCTAACAGAACAAATATGGTCTGAAGGTCAGCTTTACCACAGGTGAAGCTTAGCAGCCAGCTATCAGCTACAGTAGCCGGTGTCAGCACAACCGTCAGTCAAAGCAGCCACAAGCCTAACTGTAAGCCTTAATGCTATCCACATGGACGACTTTTTTATACTCGCTGCCTGGCAATTTCCAACACTCTTTACAATCCACACCACCCATTTGCAGTGCAGGCTTTTAAGTGAACTGTGGTTTAACAACTGACCAAGAACTCTTTGCCAGATGTCCCAGTGAAAGAAGGAACATGCATATGCATGGCAGCAAGACACTTTGTTTACTGGCGCTCATTTATCCTCCATGTTTTCTTTATGAAGACAAGAATAAGCAGTGTATTAAACAGGTATTTCAGGGACAGCATCCACACACTCTATAGCTAGTACATAAGGACAACTAATGCAGAGTGTGGGAAGAAAACATCAGACCTTAATGCTGAGCAAATCCCTGTTTGCGTGGCAGATCATGAGGCAACACAACCATTATTTAAACAAAACTATAGCAGTTGACAGGGAGCAGGAACACTGAAACACTGAGATAAATTCTAAAAATGTCTAAAAAACAACGCATTTAAAAGAAATCCGGAACGAGCTGCTGCTTTTCAGCATATCTGGCCTCTGCAGCTCCCCCCATTTACATTATCTGAGATGTAAGATAAACAACAATATTATGTGGAGGCGTTTCCATTAATTTACAGACCTGCTTTAACCCAGCAAATACTAATGGAGGAGCTCCGCTGCTCGCACTGTGAAACGCAGAAGCCTAGAAAACACTTTGTTTTCTGTGCTGAGGGAAACAAGCGGAGTGAGGTGCAGCAGAATGGATCTGCATTATCTGGCATTGTTCATCTTCTGCGGTGAGGAGATAATGTGCTTGCAAAGTGTTTCCAAATAGATTGAATCAGAACTAAGTCATCTTATTTTCTCGTCCACTGACTCTGAAATTCAGCAGTTTCATTCCAATATGAGATATCTACTTCGTGTATAGTCTGAGATATTAAAGTCGGCTTAGTGGGTAAAGCATGTGCTGATCTGGAGCGGTCTTTTTTTAAGAAAATGAGAATTTCAAACTAATATGTATAAACAATGGAAAGGTAGAGATAATAGGGAAATACAAGGGAGGGAAAAAGAAAGCAAATAAATGAAGGTTAGGGGCAGGGAAAGAAAGAAAAGGGAAATGAGCAAGAAGAGGACGTTTACGGAAAAAGGGAAAAAAGACACGATTAAAAGAAATCACTGAAATCGGACATAGGAGAGGAAAAAGAATGCAGGGAAGAAGAGGAAGGTAAAAAAATAAGAAAAGATGAAGCAAGGAAAAGGAGGAAGGGCAAGATATTAAATTAGAGAAAGGAAAAGTACTGAAGAGAAAGGATAACAGAAGTAGTAAACAAAATAGGAGGAGGAAAGGTGAGGTAAGGACAGAAAAACAGCAGAAGAAGAAAGGAAAGGAAACGAAGAGCAAAAAAATGAAAGTGGAGAGGACGGAAAAGCAAGGGGATAAAAGCAGGGAGGAAGAGAAGAAGTTGAAATAGAGCAAATGGAAAAAAGGAGGTTAAGAAAGGAGAGAGGAGGAAACGGAAAGATTAGACAGAAGTGGGAGGAAAAGGGGGAAAAAGAAAAGCAGAGACGAGAAAAGAGTTACAAAGAAAAATGGGAAATATGGTGAAAGAAAGTAGGGGCGTAGGAAAAGAATGGCGGTAAAAGAAATGAATGTAAAATCAATTCGAAGAAAGAAGCTAGAGGAAGCAGGAGAAGGAAAAGGACAAGAAGGAAGGAAAAGTACAGGAAATCAGAAAAATAAAAATGGAAATGCAAAAAAAAAATGTGAGGAAGAGGCGATGATGTGACAGGTGAATATGGAGAACAGGATATG
>VUQG01043793.1:0-12102 GCA_015106755.1 Etia nguti | reverse complement strand
GTGGTGGGGGGGGGGGGGGGGGGTAACACACAGAGCAGAGGAGCTTTGTGAGGGTGCTGTTGCCAGGGCAGCCCATCCACTCCCTCCGTCTCTTCTGCTCGCCGACATGAGATGAGATTTAATTCAGCGGCTCTCCTCTCCGAAGCGCAGATGAATGTACGGCCGAGAGGCTAAACGCATTCTTATTAATTCCTCGCTTCCTCCATTTCAATCTCCCCGTCATTGTAAGCGATCATAAAAGCACATGACCTACACGCTCGCACGCTCAGCTGTCTTTGCTCGCACTGTCTCAGACGTCCTCACTCTCCAGTTTTCTCGGCCTCTTCTCGTTTCTCTTCCTTCTGTTTTCGCGCTCAGGGCTCAGTTTGACTTTGTAACCTCTTTAAATACATTTTTTTTTTCCCCCCAACAGTTTTTATTCCGTCTCCATAGCCAAAAACAAGGTTTAGCAGGCAGCTACAAGTTGATATTGTTGGCTGCATTCAGCTGGTTCAACAAACTGTAGCACTGGTCACTCACTGTGTTAAGTGTTACTGTATAATAAATGAGCGATTTTATCAGACTGATGACAAAAGTATGGCCATAACTTTGTTACTGCAATCAGGCCCACAGACAGAGATAACAAAACCCAGTAGCAAAAACATAAATGCACACATTGACTGAAATGGATAAACGGCCTAAATAAACCAACTGTAATTACTTCATTTTACATCAGGAATTCTAATTTGTCTCCCTGAGCTAATGTGTTCCCCAGCTATGCTTTCCCTCTTTGGCTGTGTGTGATGACAAGCTTGAAGTCACGAAATTTACGCTTTTAACATTTGCTATTGGCAAAACATTTGTTTAAATATAAAACCTGGCTGTAGTTTCAATATGGATACAGCAGTAAAGTACCGTGCAAAATCTCCCCTCATTCGTTATATTTCGCTTCCAAGGAGACAGACTTTCTTTAAAAAAAGTTGAAAGTAATGAAAGAAGCTGTAGTTCTTCAGGCTTGCTTAAGTTTTTCTTTCTACATTGTTTGATTTGTCACTCGTTTTCAGTCCAATCTGTGTACCTGACTGTTTTCAGAGGATTTTGTTGTTTTGTCTCTTGGTTTTTCACTAATTTATAAATCTAATGTATAAATCATTCGAGCATACAACAATGGATGAACCAGTGTTGTCCACACATAACAGAAAACTTTTAAAAAACAGCTTTGAATTGCATCTTTAGGCACTTTGTTACCAGCAGCCTGTCATAAAAACACTTAATTTGACTCATTTCTGTAGTTGCATCAATTTGCATCAATACAAAATGAGAACGATAACACAGTCTGAACATAAAATATAATTTTGCACCAACACGGTGGTTCTAAAAGAACTCCATCCATTTTCTTCCACGTGTACTTATCGGTCCCGGCTACCATAGGGCGAGACCGGGGTACACCCTGGACAGGTCACCAATCTTACGACGGGCTCCAAAAAAATATTAGCCAAAAGCCTAGCATATCTCACCATGGTGTGCAGTGTCTCCTTAACAAATGTGTACAAACTGGACAAGTGGAACATAGTTTTCAAGGCCACCACTTCTTCTTCTATCTATAGCAGATGAATAGTATCTGAAAGTCATGTCCTTAAGAAGCAGAAGAAAAATCTAGCAAAGATGTGACACAACCTCCTCAAAATGGTCTCAATGGAAGAGTGACTTTAAATAAGCCATTCTTAAGGAAGGGAAGCTGAGGTGTGCCAAATTACTAAAGAACTGGACTAAAAAATCAGGTTTTATGATCATCAAATCATCAACATGTGTGGAGTAGGTCAGAAGAGAGGTACAAGAGTGTCTACAGCAATGTGTAAACACGGTGGAGGCTCTGCCACTTAATTTAAGAAAGTGGTATTTGGGATCTTTTCAAAACTGATATAATAATGAACACATAAAAGTATAATCAGATTTCAGTCCACCATGTTGATTGGCAACACATTCATTTTTCTAGCTCAGGAGGTAGGTTAGTGACTGCGAGGTTAGTAGTTTGATCCCTGGCTCCCTCAGTCGGCATGCCAAGTATCCTTGGGCAAGATACTAACCCCAAGCTGGTCTCCGATGCATCCATCATAGTATGAATGTGTGTGTGA
Organism: Etia nguti; assembly: GCA_015106755.1. NCBI lineage: Eukaryota > Metazoa > Chordata > Actinopteri > Cichliformes > Cichlidae > Etia > Etia nguti. Next base: position 9,988 of record VUQG01043793.1, on the reverse strand, counting down.
AGGTTAACTGTGCTGTTAAAACTCATGGACACTTGCACTGTACTTATCTATAAACAGTATTCATTACAGTATAATACAACCAACATTCTTACCTCCATTTATATAACTGTACAGTAGCAACCAGCATTCCTACCCCTTACTCAATGTGCAATACCACCAATCACATCGCACCTTATACTGCACTGATCCTACTCCTTACACTGTACCTGTAGATATATTTATATATTTTGTTTCTGTATATAACATGTTCATTACCTCTTAAACTTATTTTTATCTTTATTTATCTCATTCTCATATCCAAAAAATGTTGAATGTAAAAACCTACAGGTGCAAATGGACAGACGCCAAACTGTGTTTCGTTGTTCTGGTAACAGTGACAATAAAGATCTATCTTATCTTATCTTATCTTAAATGTTAGCTCCTAGCTACAACTGAAAAGCATAGAAGAAAGCGCTCTTGTGAATGGTATGAATGGATGAATGTGGCTTGTGGTATAAAGCACTGAGTGCTCCAGGAGAGTAGAAAAGCGCTATATAAGAATCAGTCCATTTACCATTATGGCAATGATCCCAAACACAGCGCCAATGCAGTTAAAGCAGTCAAAGCATGTATCCAGGTATGCAGTAAAGGTATACCTGGATGCACAATGGATCATTATGAGTCATGGTTTGGCCTCCCTAAAGCCTGGACCTCAGTGTTATTGAAGCTGTGTGCGATCATCTTAATAGAGAATGGACAAAAGACAGCCATCATCCAAGCTTAAAGAAGCCTGGAGAACTTTTCCTGAAGACTAATCAAAGAAATGACAAGAAAGCTTGACTATGAGAGTTTAGGCTGAAGAATAAAGAGGCTTCCCACCAAAACATAAAGAAATGGAAGGTGACTCAAGACTTTTACACAGTACTATACCACACATTTCCAAAGTTCTCAACAAGCTATTTTTAAAGAAATACTTTTTCAGAGTATTTTCTTTAGAAAATACACTGTGTTGTGTCACTAGTTGACACAGTGTCAGGTATTTAAAGCCCTTAACTTACCCCAATAACCCTCAATAAAATGTGAGCTCACCATTGCAACATATGTTAGAAATGCAGAAAATCTTTTCCCTCTTACTTTCACACTCTTTTAAATGCAGTGGCCTCTCTAGCTGCTCTAGTTTAAAGGCCTGATTGATGGCATGCTGCTGTGATGATTGCCCTTCCTGCAGGTTCTGCTCTCAAAACTGAGAACTACTGAAGCTCTGTTAGAGTGGCGGTAAGATTCATGAAAAGTGTGTGCCTTTCTAAACTTTACCCAATCAGTAGACTTTGCCAAAGGTGGATTTTAATTCAGTTCTAGACTCATTTCAGTGCTTGTTAAAGCAACAGGATTCAGCAGATTTGTGTCTGAAATGTAGTATTTTAAAACGCTAAATGCTTCCTATCACATTAACGTTAATGGATTTGTGTTCCACAGTTGCAAGTATTAGTGCCTTAGCTCTCAGATCAGGGCTGTGCTTAACACAGATAGCATGAGGGCTAATGAGGGACCATCGCCAAGACTTTGCTCTGAGATGCCAGCTAAATGAGCACTCATCCTGACACGGCTAATGTCGACCGTAATGATCACAGGCCGTCGTGTAGCCGCGGGGTTGGAAGAAAGATGACCCCCTCGTCGTTCTGCCGGGATTGTTGAAAGGTTGCCCTTTTTTACAATTTGTTTTAGTGGAAATCAATAGGTCACTTTAAATTCATTTGTTAGCAGTGTCATCACTGCATGACTAAACAGTATAAAAGGCCATTATTTGGATCCTTTTCAGACTGGTATACAATACATTTTACATTTTTCTTCTCCTTTATGAGCATTTTTTGGATCATCCATCCATCCATTTTCCTCTTTAAGGTAGCATGGGCTCGAGCCGGAGTAAGTAAGTTCTGACTTTTGATGAGTCGGTGCTTATTTAAGTCTCCTAGTAGCCTGCATATCAACACTATATTAATCAAACCTTCTTTTTTTAAACTTTAATAGCTGCATCATCACAGTATTCTTATCTGTACTGTCTATAAACTAAAATAAGGGGGTTTTGTGCAGTTTGTAAGTGGAAGTTCCACAGTAGCAGCGGCTTCATTAATTATGTACATCGTTGGACACGTCATTGTGATTGTGTAGTCTTATTAACTTGGATGTTTTTCTACAAACCACACAGCTTAGCCGCTGTTTCTGCAGTGAGATCAGTGGGAGCAACAGCAGCACGATAACTGTCGCTGCATTTTTATGCTCACCAAAAGTCCGCATACTGTTGACGCTTGAGTTGTGAACTGTTTTGGGAGTTTTTCTGTGTGTATCAAGCACATTATAGAGTTTCAGTTTTGCTGCTTATATGCTATAATATTTGCAGCAGTGGCATTTGTAGGAGCAGCAGAAGAGAAAAGGCAGTGGATAGCTTGCATCATCACTGAGTCAGTTTGTTGTACTCAGCCTGTGAGTTACTTTACATTTACTTTATATGTGGCAGTGTCAGGTCTCTGTCTGCTCTCTGTTTACTGAAAGGCAAACAGTAATAAACACAAGAAAATAGATTCCCCTAAAAATGCATAGCACCCCCCACCCTATTACTTTTTGTCACTGTAACTGTGAACATGTGTGCACACTGATATTAGCACTCAGCTTAAAGGCACTACACTTGCAAGAAAAGTTATAGTATTATTATAAATGTCAATAAATCTGTAATCCTTATGTGTGTTTCTATTGTCAAAAGACAAATAAAAATAGTGTTTGTTCTTTGGTTTTCTGTGCTTTATCTCATTCTGAGACATTATCTTCATTGGTAAACAGACCGGAGATAAAGTCTTTGCGAGCACACCAGACAGCGTTCCAGCTGAGGGTGGAAAACGAAGAGATGAGCGATGACGTAGCCAGCGCAGTAGTTCCAAAATCTCGCTAAAAACTCTGTAGCTTTAACATTAGGAATTGTCTCTCATTTCTTTTCACCCTAAACGAAAAATGGAGAACATTCTGCTTTAAAAGCTACACTTAACCCTCCATCATCTCCTCTCAAGCAGCTACAGTAGAGAATGTGATGCATGTGGAAAGCTAATAAAATCACTGGCAAAAAGGTGAGTAACAGAGATACAAGTACCATACGGGAGGAATTTAATTTGGAAACGGACAAAAGATGCTTTGAAACACAGATTCTCATATTATAATATCGCAGTCCCACGTGTCACACTTTGAAGTTTCTGAGCTGTAGTCTGTAGTGATATGAGGTTTCTGCTGAACAGGTAATGAGGGAGAGATGGGCAATGAACAGGAGACCAAATAAGATGAGGAAGACTAGGGGTGCACTCAAAAAAAGCCTTTTTTGGATTCACTTAAAAAGGTTATGTCGAGTGGTTGCACAAAATTGTATTAGCTAACCCCTAAATAATAGTTTGTGTTATTTCAATGAGATGCTGTGTTTTGGCAGCTTAACTCAATGACTTAACACAGTTGGGTGGTCATTTAAAGGTTTTAAATTCTGCACATTTGCCAATCCTTTATTTTTATTTTTTATTTTTTGGCCTCTACTATGGTAGCTTTTCATGATTTGCAGTACCAAATAATCCTTATTTATCTCATATTGGGCTTTGGTGTAGCAATCTAATCTGCCTTCCCCCTCCCTTTAAGCCAGCTGTCTTCTGGTTGGTTGCACCTCACAAACAAAAGATTTGAACAGCAGGTGGGTGGGACTTCTATGCACACAGCTAGAGACTTTTGCCTGAGATGACCATATTAGGATATCTAAGTTACATCATACAGAACCAAGAGTAGAGAAAACTTTCTGAAACTAAGCATTTAGTTTGTGGCTCACGGGGATTAAAAACACTATTACCTGAAACTTAGGATATGTTTAATCATTCGTCATGGTAACCATATATATACATATGGCATCAAAGGAAGCATCGATGTAACAATATACTGTGTTACAAGCCTGAGTGGATATCAAATACACACACACTTAGCATGTGACTGGAGGATCAGGATATGTCACATCATACGTGTGTGTGTCTGTGTGCACTGTTACTCTTGCCGCTATGAATGGTGGTGATTGAGCTGAAAAAAAATCTCTCTACAATATTATCTCTCTCCACCTGTGAGGACTGGATCTCAGCTGAATGGCAGATTACAGTTAGCATATCCCATTGTCCTCACCACACACGCCTTCATCGGCAGGTATGGCTGTCTGCCTGCCTATCTGCGGGCATTTGTGTGTGCATGTGATGAAAGCACCTGACCCCGGTGATAATGGCATTCAGGACTTGTGACAGGCAAAATTATCATACATAGTGGCTAAGATTTATTTTGGAGACGAGTGGAAAGGAAGTGTTTTCACAGAACTGATGGCACCTGTTTCAGGTACACTGTATATCCTGCCCTGTCTCTTAAGCTGCCTTTTATAGTAAAGGGCAGTAAAAAAAACCCCAAAAAAACAGTTACCTTAAGGGAGATACAGGCTTCTCTTGGAAGGGCTTCACTGGTCAATATCATTTCAGCTCATTCAGGTGACTCAAGCCTGAGAACAGGTGAACATCAAAAGCGTAAACGTACACAGTAGAAATTTGTCTATGTTTGTTATAGCTTGACTGGTTTTTCCTGCAAGAAATCTGCTCCTGCAAAACAAGTAATGTGCTCACAATGCTGGCAGTGACTTTAGTGAAGCATAAATCCAAAGTTTGTTGCAAGCTTTAGCCATGAAAGGCACCGTAGCTGAGCAGACAAAAGAAACAATAACAGAAGTGCTGAGCTCCGCAGCAGATCCGAGGAAGAAAAGACACACTGCTTGACTGACTGCTGGGATCCAAAATCCTCACGGTACTTTCACACAGACAAACACAAGAAAGTTGTACAAAAGTTGAGCTCTCCTCAACTTTTAGTGCAGTGAAGGTGTCACCTGGAAATTTACAACAATTGAACTGAATTTTATTTATATTAGCTTAGAATGGGATAAATCTGGTCAGTGTTTTGGTTGATAATTGTGGTTTTATTTAGTCTGGCTATGTGACCATTTATGTTGCTATTATGTCTTTTGATCATGCTGACATGACACTTTCCAGATCCAATTTTAATAATTCAGAAAAGCAAAAACCCCAAATTAGCTGCCTGGAATGCCCATTTTTCTACATACATTAGGGACCTACAGTATATGGACAGCCGGCTAACAAGAACATAAATATCTGAAACAGTACTTAGCTGCAATGCAAGCTTATCATGCAATCCATTATTCTGGTGATAGCAGGACATGAGTCAAACTTTAAGATGAAGATGAAGAGAGAAGATGAGGCTGACAGACAAGAGTTTTGCTATAGAGTTAAACATGTTGATGCCTTACTTTAAAAATCTACATGTCTATGGATAAGAACAATCCAGGTAACCACAATTTTAAAAATTGCTTTGGTAAACCATGCTATGAGGTGCTGCATCAACCTTGCTAAAATCAGCTTTTAGGAGTTGATTCTCCAAGACTGGTGAGATTAAATCTAATACAACAAAAAAAAAAGGCCTTTAATGTTAGTGTCTCATTTACTCTCCAGCAGGATCAATAGGCTGTGTTGGGTGATTAGGTCACCTGGCAAGTTGTTGCTGAACAATAACTTCAACACAGCTAGCAAAGCCAACACTGCTGAAGTTAGCTAGTTTATGCTTACACTTGGAAACAATATTTAAAATAAGTCATGTAAGAAAATCGCACCATAGGAGTAGAGGCAGCTCAGACTTGTTCCATTAGTTGCTGTTTTGTTTGACTGCTTGTTTTCCTGAATCTCTACAATGGAAGTGAACAGTGTTGGCAAGTTAGCATACGACACTGAGCTCCATCATCTGCATCAATGGGAAATATGCTGGGTTGTAATAAAACACCTTAAGATGACTCTTATTATGAATTGGCACTAAAAATAAAATTAAGGCACTAAGACTGTCTCTGGCTAGAGAAACTTTGTCACAGGTCTTGCAACTGTTAGCAGGAAGTACCTCAATTTTTGTGTCCTCACTTCAAAAATTAAGGATAATTGTAGTTCTTGGGTTCCTTTTTTTTTTTTTTTTAATTTTAGCAACTACTTCAGCACATACAGATGTGGACCCTTGACAGCATTATGTCAGCAAGAACAGATGTTAACATTACGTCCATAAAAGCCCCACAAACTGTTTCATAGTTACTAATTATGGAACTTGGCGACATAGGAAACCACTTGAAGGTAAAGTTTTTCTTTGTCACACCTGTTCAGAGGTCAGTTGGTCACTCTTCAGCAGTCTTGTCTGTTTTAAAAGTCATTTGACTCCCATCCCGCCACGATGCTCTGCTGATTACTTACACGCAGAGGCCTGCGCTCATGTCCACAAACACATGGTACTGGTATTCGAATCACGCAAAGGAATGCTTCTGCACATCTTGATTACTCGTCAAGAGCAGCGGCACTGCACTCCTGGGTGCAATACTGTATCTAATAACTGCTTTGACACTTGAGGATTTGTGAGTGAGCCATGTCAAGTCATTAGGGAGTGTTTTAAGTGCACTCAACATTGGTGATTAAGTGCACTTAGCGCATAAAGGCTCGGTTCAGGGGGTGATGAGAGGGCGTGCAATGTTGGCACCCGCTTGACGCATTGATAACACGCAATGCAGATTGCTGTACTTGCTGATGTCTGTCTGAGCCTGGCGGACACGTGTGTTTACCACTGTTCTCAGGCAATGTGAGAAGTAACACAGGCGTTCACACACACACACAGGGGGCTGTTAAGCTGGTGTGTGGTGCCACTGTTTAGGCTGGGAGGTTCATGCAACACTGAATCCACATGGAAACACAGAGGACAAAAAAAATGTGTGATGGGTTTAAGTGTGCCCATAAAGGGGAATTACATCTGAGAGATAGACTCACATGGTGGCATATAAACAAAGCTGAAAGTTATTATAAGCAGGTACATGAAAAATATCATAAACAGTACATACACGCACAAATGGACCGTACCATTACCCACTCACGCTCTCTCGCTGTAGCCGCATACACTATGAGATGCACTGTGAGACAATCACAGCAATGGGGGGAGGCAGTGGGACTTCCTTGTGTCACAGAAGGAGGCAGTGGGAGAAAGAGATAAGAAGCAGACAGATGAGGGAGATGGAAATTAGTGGTGGACTGCCGAGCAGGAGGAGGAGAAATGCCAGTAGTTCGCAAACAACAGGAATCCCATCCAGATGTTACTGCCAAGAGAAAAAGAATGGGTAAATGCACGAGACAGACAGAAGACAAAAAGCTGAGGTCCCAGCATGGATTTATTTTTAAAAAAAAAACCACTTTATTTATAAAAAGAAACACTTTATTTGCAAGTTTACATGTGTTGAAAAGGTTAAACCAATTTGATCACATTTATTTACATCTAGAATGAGGATATTAAGAAAGGAACTTCACTTTCCAGCCAGTGGAGACCTGTTGACATTGGTAATGTTAATTAAACATAAAGGAAGTGCAAATATACAAAGGGATAGTTTGAGGATTGTATTGGAGACAATCCAGGTCTTTAAAGACACAAAGACCTCTAATTTTCTGCTTCTAAATTGAGTTTATTGTACTCTGCCCTAAAAATCTTAGAAATATGGTATGCTTACTCTGGATGGCGTTACCTTGACCTCCAGTAACACTGAAAAGCCATTTTTGAAGTAGTTTTGTCCTTCAATGCACATGTTAAACAAATATATAGGACTGCTTTCTTCCGTTTCCTGAGCCTGGTTCTGCTGGAGGTTTCTTCCTGTTAAAAGGGAGTTTTTCCTTCTCACGGTTGCCAAAGCACTTGGTCATAGGGGGTCATATGATTGTGAGGGTTTTCTCTGTTTTCTTTTTATTATTGTTAATGTTGTTATTCCTGTAACAACATTGAATTGTTGTTACCATAAAGAAAAGTATGTTTGCAGTATTTATGCAAAGACTGTATGTAAAAGATGGACATAGCCACTAGAGATGGAACTCAGCGTTGAATGGGGTCAAGTTGACAGTTGCATGCAATCTGTTTCTGATAATACAGCAATTAACCGTGTTAAGTTGAGAGCCCTCGACTTGTGCTCATTTACAAAGACTCGTTCATACATGTTGGGAATCTGTCTGTATTTATTAATTAGGTAGCATTTATTTGCAAACTTTTTATTCATTTGACTGAAGCATTAGCTTAGAGGTAGCTGCGTCAAGCTAAGTGTGTCCAGGTTTGGTTTTTTTGGTTTAGCTGATTTAATGTAAGTTTGGGAATACCATGAACAAGAGGGCTCAACCCGTAACTCACAGAGTATTTTAACTACATGGTCACCATGCAATTAATTTTAAGCCTTAATAATCTTTAATAAATTGAGCTATAAAAATCAATCACCTACCTATTAGTCAGAAAGGTCGAAACTGCTTTGTATGGCAGGCTTTAAACATTGCATTTGCTCTGAAGTTGCAAAGTTTTTCACAAAAAGAGTCTATGGGGATTGGAACCATCAGAGGTCCTCCCCCACTGGCGTCATTCCTCAGCCCGGGAGGACGCTTGGATTCATATGAAAATGCCATGCTAATGCATGCACGGTGTCTGTATTATCATGAACACATGCATGCAGGCAGAAAAGGGTCAACTTTCTTTACATTTGAATATGTGTAATAGGTTTACATTTGACTAATTAATTGCTACTTAATCATAAACAATCCCATAGAGAGATTTTAAAGTACAAAGCTTTTACAATAGCTGTTATAAACAGTCTGTGTCTGGTTAGTCTTTACAGGGTCTGTCTGGTGCCCAGGAAGTGAAGGCTTTTCCATATCTGGCAGCAGCCACAGTGCTTTGTTTGGAATAAATATAGAAGGATGAAGAGCGTTACCTGCCACCTACGCAATATCAAAAGACAAAGACTTTACAGTACAGCCAGCACTCTTTCTATTGGCAAATGATCTCTGGAAAACGAAGGGCAAAAGCAGCGTAGCAATGAACAGAATGAGCAACAGCAATGCATGCAAAACATGAATGAAATGTTGCCCCTGTTTGGACTGGTTTTTAAGCTGTGATACGCCCATTAATTGGTTTCAGTTTGCCAAAGGATATTGTATGACTCGAGTCTCTACTTTTATTTCAGCCATATTTTGATTTGATTTTCGCACATACCCCACCACCCCTGAGTTGCCGCAAGTTCTCCCGCTTCCATTCGTTGGTCCATTTCACACTTTTGTGGCTGTCACGCCGAACGAAAGCCAATTTCGTGACACCCGTCTGAACTGGAATTAGGCCGGATGATATAACATAATTAACTTTTTAGCTTTGTTTTCCCCTAATGTGAAAGTCCCATTATTCTTTGGATGCGTGCCAAAAAGTTGGGTTTAAAGTATTCTGTCTGTCTCTTTAAGTCTCTTCCCGGGGAGAGGATGCAGCGGAGGGTAAAAATTAGGGAGTGTGTGAGCAGTGAGCCGTTCACCACAGGTCACTGGTGTCTATTCCCTCAGAGGCAGACGCGTGTGTGTGTATGTTCGTGTGTTCGTGTGTGTGTGTTAGGCTTCTCTGGTCTCCGCATGGACGTACAGCCAGTGAACCACAGTGACACAACGCACACAGAGCGACACATTTTCTTTCTAGTAAACACACAGCTTTATAGGAAACCTCAGAGACTTGCTTGGATGCCTGCGATTGATGTAGTACCTGCACAACATTGGCTGTGTGTTTGGACATCGCATCTCATCTGTGTTCATCGAGACCACGCTCCACTGATGTGTAATACAAGTTTTGGTAAATCAATATCCAGATTACAGAGCCTGTAATCGTGTACTGCACCACCAGTACTGAACGCTCCAGTGGGAACGCCTCACGCCAGCGTGTCCTGTTGACTTTGATGAATACAAAATCCCAGCTGTATATATAGAGAGAGTGTGTGTGTGTGTGTGTGTGTGTGTAGGCCTGCTTGGATCAAGCACTAGAGAAGATTGAGCTGGCTGACATCTGCTCAGTGTCACTTTAAAGAGCCCCC
>VUQG01043792.1:61370-88894 GCA_015106755.1 Etia nguti | reverse complement strand
CCATATATATATATATATATATATATATATATATATATATATATATATATATATATATATATATATATATATATATGTATACACACTTGCTTTGCAACTTTCACAAAACCTTTTCAAAGGTATTTCAAAGCTATAGGTAAAAAAAGTCAAAGTTCTAATTTGCTTTTGCAGTCTCTCAAGGAATTTGCTGTTTTTATCTGTTCTACATGCGTCACTGTAAAGTCAATTTTTTTGGCATTTTGAATGAAATGTCTTTGTTATAGGCCCACGATAAGAAAATAAAAGCTAAATCCACTGCAATGAAAAAGCTCTTGTAAACGATTTTATTTTATGGTTCGATAAAGAAGAAAAAACTCAAAGTGAAAATGTTCATATTCTCTTCATATTTTTTCTACTGCCTCAGCAATTGTTCTCGTCTCTCTTACACACCAGAGGTGCTGAGCCCAGCTGTGGTAACAGTTTCCGAGCCTGGACAAACCAGCGTTCGGGTCAGCTGGGGTCCTCTCCAGCCAGGGATGGTCGAGGGTTACTCTGTTGAGTATTCTGCCCTGCCCAGGGGTAAACTGCACTATGTCCAACTGAACCGAAGTCAGAACTCTACTCTGCTCAGAAACCTCCAACCAGATACCACTTACTTGGTCACTGTTAGCGCCAGGCACGCCTCAGGAAAGGAGAAAGCCATGTCTGTCAAAGTGTGCACTCAAGAAGGTGAGGTCAAACTGGGTCATAATCGCGCTCCTACACTGTCTTATGCATTCTGCATCCTAAATTCCAGATAATTGCAGTTCTGCTCAGTTCTGACTCTTCGAAGGAATAATCTGAGCTGTTAGTTGAACTAAATTACAGCACAGTCTTTCTGAGTTTCAACAGCTCCTGCTGTTTTGTTTTTTGCTCCACTGCTTCATAGTTCTCTTTCCTTTTGAAATATAACCTAACTTTTGAATGGTCTCTGTCTCCAGCGACTCCAGCCCTGGCAGACCTCCAGTTGACTACAGTGGGTAGTGACTCAGTACAGGTTGAATGGAATAGTGCCACATCTGGCTTGAGGGGCTACTGGCTCACGTGGGAAGGACAGCAAAGCTCTGCCCCTGGTCAGCGCTCCTCCCTCTACTTGCCACCCGACTCCCTCTCGACACGGCTCACACACCTGCCCCCTTCAGCTAGAGTGTGCGTGTCACCCATTTACCGGACGGCACGGGGAGAGGGACTGTGTTGCACGGCACAGTTTCACTCAGGTGAGTGTGGGCCAGGTAGATCAAAAAAGCACCAAGGAATTCAATTTTTTTTAACTTAGTTGGTCAAAATATTGTGGACTACTTTGAAGTTTTTCTACAAAACATTGAGGGAAAATCTTTTTTCTACAATGCAAAAACTCATGCGCTGTATTGGTACGGTATGAAGCCATGCATATAGTTGTGATTTTGTTTAGATTTCAGTTAGTACCCCAGCACACCAGGGGTCAAATAAGTCTTGTTTATTGAGATCAGATCATTGAAATACAACATCTTTCTCTTGGATCCTTTTCCTGGTTTAGGTGGGTAACCCACAGGCCTTACCAGCAACAGCTACTTTATAGTAATAGTCCTTAAAATTACTTATTTAAATGTAATCTTGCACTGCAGCAAGCTCTACAAATGAAAGTTAAATCACTCACATAGATATTGGGAGTGAAAGCAGAAATCACAATGATTGTTTTCTCATAACATTTTTGTTAAAGTTATTTTAATTTCTTAATAAATGCCCCATGTGAGCACTTTGTATGGCCAAGTTTGAGAGCTTAAAATGTATAAATACTAATATCTTAGCTGCTTCTTTCCTTCTTTTCCTTTAGATGCATTAGTGTATGGCTACCAATCATAACACCCTGAGACTGCAACTGTACCTTACCAAACATGGAGGGATGAAGGCGAGAAGAATGCTGACTTTCATCCATAATTCTTTTCCGTGCCTTTCCCCTCTGTGGAAATCCTCCAGGAGTGATGTGTGGGTTGGCTTACCGAACGCTCATGTGGAAGCCATGGATACTTAAGAGTAGTCGGGGAAAAAACAAACAGCCACATGCTGACTGCTGCAATCTGCGACACAAAGGAATAACTGCTTTCCTGTTTTTATCTTCTCATCTGGTTTGCACCTGTATTAAATGATGCTTCACATTAAGGACGCACGTTTAATTTGTAGGTCTGTTTCACAGCTACAGAGAAGGGTGTGCTGGGAATGTTGAGGTTTTATGTGCCTTGTTTTGAAAAATGGGTTTCCACCATATGCGGACCATGTGTTCACATCTGCTCCCCACCCCCAAATCCACGTAACGCACAGAAAACATCTGATTTACATTTTTGATGAATACAATGAATTCTGCGTATTCAAAAGATTAAAGCTTTGGTCAGATTCAGTTAGGATTGCTTTGACCTTTCAAGATATTATGAAAACACCAGCCACGTGCCATGAAAGTAGAGGGATGCTGTATCTGTGTAACTGAGAGTAGCCTTCTACTGCTGTCTTGTGCATCCAGTAATATTTATTAATCTGAAAATCATGCAAATATGAGACTATATAACTTGTTCACAGACATGCTCTTTACATTTTAAGACTGATATCTTTCTTTTACAGCTAGTCTCTGCTGCCCCCTACTGAAAGGATGCTAATAGGCTTCTGTTTTACTGTATACTGAAAACATGTATTCATGGTGGCTACGTTTGGAATTTAATACCAGCTTTCAATAAAGTCATTTTGTAATTTTGTTTACATATGTGGATGTTTATTTTTAAATTATAGTGTATAACAATACTACTGACTGGAAAAACAGCCAAGTCTGACGGGTATCGCATTAAATTTATTTTAACAGCGACAAAAAGTAATACTCAGTGACTGAAAAGTCACCCCCACCCACAAAAAAATAACACCAGGACTTACACAAATAAAGAAGAAACCATACAAAAAAGAGGTTTTTTTTTTTGGTGTTAAAATTCATTAAAAAAAACCCATAAAAAATGTTAAATTAAAAATTAAACTGCAGCAGGTCTGCTGGTAGTCTCCTTTGGTGGCTTTTGTCTGTGAGGCAGACCTCAGGAAATATGGAGGTCTTAACAGTCCAGGTGACTGATTTTGAACACCCAGACTTCACCTGCTCTCGAAGCCAATCTAATCTGTGCAGGGTTTTCTACAAACAGCAAAGCTCTGGGATTGATCTTTTGAAGTAAATGTAGACAACTTGATCCATTTTTTAAAATTTTGGTTTATTATTTTATTACTGTTATTTTTTTTTTTTTATTGATGCAGCCGATTTAGTCTATCACAACAATGAGGAAAATGGAGCAAACCTCTGTTGAGGCTTATTTACATTTTAGATGAAAAACTGTTATGTGTGACAGATTTGTTGTCATGCTATGAGACATGTTTGGGTTTTTTTAGGTACATGGCATCATAAACAACAGGTTTAGTGTCATGGGGAAGGACACTTCAGTGCGTCAGGACTGCCCTTCAAGCTTTTCTTTTTGTTTTGAATTACTTCTTTTTTCATCACATCATTGGAGATTCTACCACTCTGAAAAATTTATAAACTATGTTATATTTATACCTGGACAGGTGAAGAGAATGGCACATGAAATGTTGACCTGGCATTCACGCAAGTTCATGACTGTGATGGAGACAAATTGGGAAACCCTTGTTCTGTGGCAAAAATGCATTTAAGATTTGAAAAGGCTCCATCACAGTCATTAACTTGCATGAATGCCATGTGAACAGTGACTTAGAAAGAAAACAAATCCAAGAGTTTTGGTTGATTTCAGTTTATTTTATATTGTTGGCTGTCCAAATTAGAAGACTTTAGCTTTGGTTCAATTTCATTTCAATTTAATTTTACCCACTAAATCACAAGAATATTTTATCAAGGTGTGTATTGCAAGGTAAATACACTACTAGAGAGAAAACCCCAACAATCAAACGATCCCCTATGAGCAAGCACTTGGCAACAGCGGGGAGGAAAAACTCCCTTTTAACAGGAAGAAACCTCCGGCAGAACCAGGCTCAGGGAGGGGCAGTCATCTGCCGCGACAGGTTGGGGGGTGGGGGTGGGGTGGAGGTGTGAAAGGAAAGAAGAGAGGAAGGATGGCAAAAATCACCAGTGTTAAAATAAGACTGAGGAGTGTGAAAATATTCTACACCATAGTCAGTGTTAGAAAATCAACAGCACTCAGAGCTACTTTTTTAACACTAACACAGAAAAGAAAGAGGGAAGAAGACAGGAATAAAGAGGAAAACAGGAAGTGGGAAGAAAATAGAGGGAGGGAGGGAGGAAAACCAGGGAAGGATACATGGAAAGTAGCAGGAAGACAGCAATGAAGGAAAGAAAACAGAGGAAGTTTGATAGAGAGCGAGGTAGGAGGAAAACAATACAACACCGAGGAAACCCGGGAAGAACACATTGAGAGAGAGAGAGGAAGCAAGGGAGAAGGACAGGAGCAGAAAGAAAAGAGAAAGAAGGAAGAAAACAAAGATGGGGAAGAAGACAAGAGGGGAGCAGGAAAAGGGAAGAAAACAGAGGAAGACATGTAGAGTGGGAGATAGGAAAAGATAGAGAGGCATGAAGGAAGATAATGAGAGAGGGAAGAAGACCTGGAGAGAGGGAGGGATGTAGAGAGGGAGAGATGGAGGAAGAAAAACAGGAAGGCGGAGGTGAGGAAAGAAAAACAAAATAGAGAGAGAAACAGATGAAAACTGAAGAGACAGCAAGAAGAGTGGACGAGGAAGACAGAAACGACTGAGGAAGACTGAGGAGATAACAGGAGGAAAACAGGAAAGAAGATGATAAGAGAGAAAGGGTGACAGGAATACAGGGAGGAATGAAAACAGAAAGACAGGACATGTAAAGACAAAAGGACATCAAGGATAGAAGACAGAGAGGAAAACTGAGAAGCGGAAAAGAGAGTGAGGAAGAGAGGAAGTCAGAGGGAGGAAAATAGGTAGAGAGGGAGGAGGGGAAGAAAGGAATAGAGTGAGGGAAGGAAAACAAGAAACAGAAAAACAGCGAAGGAGGAAGACAGAAAGGAAGACTGAAAAGAGGGAAGAACATTAAGAGAGGAAGGGTGACAGGAATACAGAGAGGGAGGAAGATGAAGATGAAAAACAAGAAGGAAGAAAGGGTGTGGGGTAAACAGGAAAACTGAGAAGAAAAGAGAAAGGAAGACAGGAATGCAGGGAAGAAGCTAGGAATAAACACTGAGAATAAAACATTGAGAGAGAAGCAAGGGAGGAATACGAAGACGAAAAGAGGTTGGAAAAATGAAATGTAGGGAAGACGACATGGAGAAAGGGATGAAGACAGGACAGCGGAGGGACAGGAAAATGTGGGTAGAGTGAAGGAAAAAGACAGTAAAAGAACAAAGGAGGAAATAAAGAAATAGGTAAGAAGACATGTGACAGACGTTAAAGAATGACATTAAGAGGACAATGACAGGAATGCAGGAAGCCAAAGTCGAGGATAGGGAGGACAGGTAGAGATGAAGGTCAACAAGGAAAGAGCGAGATAAAGAGAGACGTAGAGAAGACGAGAAGAGAACAAGAGAGCGAGGAAGACAGCAACGATTAACAGGGAGGATGAACAACAAAGAGGAAGAATTTGAGAGCGGATGAAAGGAATACAGAGAAAGGAAGATGGAGGACAGGTAGAGACAAAGGACAACAGGGAAGGAAGGGAGACAGGAAGAAAAGAAAAGAAGAAAGGGGTGACTAAATGAAGACGGGAGGAAGAAAAACAGGAAGGCTGAGGTGAGGGAAGAAAAACAAAGAGAAAGATGAAAACTGAAGAGAGAGCAAGAAGAGCGGAGGAAGACAAGACTGAGGAAGACTGGTAGAGAGAGGGAGTACAGAAGGTAGAGGGAGAGAGGGAGGGAAAGGGAGTGAGGGAAGAAGGGATGAGAGAGGGAAGAAGACAGGAATAGTGGAAGGACCAGAAAAAACGTGGGCAGAGTCAGGGAAGAAAACAGGAAAAGAGTGAAGGAAGAGGACATTGAGAAAGGGAGGATGACAGGAATACAAGGAGGGATAGAAACAGAAAGAAAGACAGGAGATGTAAAGACAAGGTACAAAAAGGAAAAAAGGCAGAGAGGAAAACTCAGAAGCGGGAAGACAGGCAGAGAGGAAGGAGGGGGTGAGGTAGGAATAAAGAGGTAACAAAACAAAAATAGAGAGGAAAACAGATGAAAACTGAGAAGACTGCAAGAAGGAAGACAGAAAAGACTGAGGAAATAACAGGAGGAAAACAGGGAAGAAGACGTTAAGAGAGGAAGGGTGACAGGAATGCAGGGAGGGAGGGAGGAAGACAGAAAAAGAAGAGGGAAGAAAACAGAACGGAAGGGAGGAAAATGGAGAGAAATGAGAGAAAGACAGGGAAGAAGACATGGAGAGAGGGAGGGAAAAAGGTAGAGAGAAGGAAAACAGAAAGACAGGGAGGAAGACAGATGAAAACAGTAGAAAAACGAGGAGATGACACGAAGAGACAAAATCACAGGTTTACAGGAAGGAAGACAGAAAGGACAGGTAAAGATGAAGGACAACAAGGAAGGAAGAGAGAGTGAGGGAAATGGAAAGTGAGAGGGGGAGACAAAAGAGCAAGGGAAGAAGGAAGACAGAGAGAGGAAGCATGAAAGGAATACAGGGAGGGAGGAGGAAAGACTGAGGATAGCCAAAGACCAGGACAAAAAGAAAGGAAGACAGAGGTAAGAATAGAGAAAAACATGTAGAGAGGGAGGAAGATGGGAAGAGAAGGATGAAAATGGGCAGTAGGACAGGGAAGAAAACACTGAGGCAAGGAGGACGAGGGGAATAATGGGAGTGAAGGAGAAAGGATGGGTAGAGATGAAGGACAACAAGGAAAGAGTGAGGTCAACAGAGGCAAAGAGAAGAAGAAACAAGGGAGGGAAGAAGACAGCAACGAGAACAGAGAGGATGAACAACAGAGAGGAAGAAATTGAGAGAGGATGAAAGGAATACAGAGAGAAAGGAAGAGAGAAAGGAAGGAAAGAAGAAAGGGATGACTAAATGAAGACCGGAGGAAGAAAAACAAAAAACAAAAGAGGAAAACAGATGAACACACAGCAAGAAAAGGAAAGGAGAAAGAGGAAGAGGGAAGAAAACAGAATGGGAGCGAGGAAAATGGAGAGAACAGAATGAATAAAGAGAAAGATGGGAAGAAGACATGGAAAAAGGTAGAAAGAAAGTTGAAGGACAGGAAGAGACAAATGACAAAAAGGAAGGAAGGGAGACAGGAAGGAAAGAAAAGTGAGAAAGGGAGTAAACAGAGGAAAACTGAGAAGGAAAGAAGGAAGAAAGTAAGACAGGAATAGAGGGAAGAAAACTGGAGAGGGAGGAAAACAGAAATGCAGGGCAGAAGCTAGGAAATAAAACATTGAGAAAGAAGAAGCGAGGGAGGAACACAGGGAGGAAAAGAGAAATATAGGGAAGAAGACATGGAGAAAGGGAGGAAGACAGGAACAGCGGAAGGAGAGGAAAATGTGGGTAGAGTGAAGGAAGAAGACAGTAAAAGAACAAAGGAGGAAATAAAGAAACAGGTAAGAAGACATTGTGACAGACGTTGACGGATGACGTTAAGAGAGAGTGACAGGAATGCAGGAAGGAAGACAGAAAGGACAGGTAAAGATGAAGGACAACATGGAAGGAAGGGAGAATTAGAGAGAGGGAAATGGAGAGGGAGACGGTAAAAGAGCAAGGAAGGAAGGAGGAAAACAAAGAGAGGAAGCATGAACGGAATACAGGAAGGGAGGAGGGAAGACTGAGGATAGCCAAAGACCAGGACAAAAAGAAAGGAAGGAATACATGGAGGAAAACAGAAGACAAGGAGACAAAAAGAGAGGTAAGGATAGAGAAAAACGACAGGAAGATGGGAACAGAAGGAGGGAGGAAGAGAGACAGTAGGACAGGGAAGAAAACATTGAGGCAAGGAGGACGACAGGAGTAATTGGGAGCGAAGGAGAAAGGATAGGTAGAGATGAAGGACAACAAGGAAAGAGCGAGGTAAACAGAGACGAAGAGAAGACGACAAGAAGAAACGAGGGAGGGAGGAAGACAAGAAGAGAGTGAGGAAGGAAGACAGCAACGATAACTTAGAGGATGAACAACAGTGAGGAAGAAATTGAGAAAGGATGAAAGGAATACAGAGAGAAAAGAAGAAAGGAAGGGAGACAGGAAGGAAAGAAAAGAAGAAAGGGGTGACTAAATGAAGACGGGAGGAAGAAAAACAAAAATAGAGAGGGAAACAGATGAAAACTAAAGAGACAGCAAGAGCGGAGAAAGACAGGGAAGAAGACGTTAAGAGAGGAAGGGTGACAGGAATACAGGGAGGGAGGAAGACAGAAAAAGAAGAAGAGGGAAGAAAACGGAGCGGGAAGGAGGAAAATGGAGAGAACAGACAAAAGAATAGAGAGACAAAGATGTAAAGAAGACATGGAGAGGGAGAAAGGTAGGAAGAGGGAATAAATACGAAGATGGAAGAGGGTAGAGACGGGGAAGGAGGGATGAGGGAAGGAGGGATGGTGAGAGGGAGGAAGACAGCAATAGTGGAAGGACCAGAAAATGTGGGCAGAGTCAGGGAAGAAAACAGGAAAAGAGTGAAGGAAGAAGACACTGAGAAAGGGAGGAATACAAGGAGGGATAGAAACAGAAAGAAAGACAGGACATGTAAAGACAAGGTACAACAAGGAAAGAAGGCAGAGAGGAAAACTCAGAAGCGGGAAGACAGGCAGAGAGGGAAGAGAGGAAGACAGGTAGAGAGGGAGGAGGGGTTTACGTCGGAATAAATAGAGGGAAGAAAAACAAAAACAGAGAGGAAAACAGAGAAGACTGTGAGAAGAACAAAGGGGGAAGACAGAAAGAGAGAGGAAGACTGAAAAGAAGATAACAAGAGGGAAAAAAGGGACGAAGACGTTAAGAGAGGAAGGGTGACAGGAATACAGGGAGGGAGGAAGACAGAAAAAGACGAAGAGGGAAGAAAACAGAGTGGCAGCAAGGAAAATGGAGAGAAAAGACGAAAGACAAAAGAGAGAGGTGGGAAGAAGACATGGAGAGAGGGAGGAAGATAGGGAGAGGGAATAAAATATGTAGAGGGAAAGGTAGAGAGAGGGAGTGAGGGAAGGAGGTATGGAGAGAAGGAGGGGAGGAAAACAGAGGAAGACAGAGAGGGCAGAAGACTAAGAAGAAAACAGGAGAAAAATGAGGAGATGAGGTTAAGAGAGAGAATGACAGGAATACAGAAAGGACAGGTAATGATGAAGGACAACAAGAAAGGAATGGAGAGGTAGAGAGTGAGGGAAATGGAGTGAAAGGGGGAGACAGTAAAAGAGCAAGGGAAGGAGGAAGACATTGAGAGAGGGAACATAAAAGGAATATAGGGAGGGAGGAGGAAAGACTGAGGATAGCCAAAGACAAGGAGAAAAAGAAAGGAAGGAATACATGGAGGAAAACAGCTGATCCAGAGGCAAAGACTGCAATGGTTTGGCCTTCTGCTGCAGCAGCGCCCCGCCCACTGGAGAACAGAGCGTGACGCTTCGTGGACGACCTCCCCTGCTGACCGCCAGCTGGGGACAAAAGAAGAAGTAGAAGAACGAAATTAAGAGAGGGAGGAAGAAAAAGATTGAAAGTAACACTGAAATAATAAAAACTAAAATAAAACTACACTTTTCAAATAATGAAAACCAAACTGAAACAAGCCAACCCACTCTGAAAACTAAGTGGCACTAAACTGAATTAAAAAGAAAAAGTCGAAACAAAACAACAATAAAAACTAATCATAAGACACAAAACTATTACAACTCTAGTAGATGGGGAACAAACTGAAGAAGAAACCAGGACAGAGTGAAAGACGGGTAATAAGATAGTGAGACAGGGTGGAGACGAGGAGGAAAACGGAGCACTATAGAGAGATAGTGAAGAAGTCCCGGAGATGTGAGGAAGATGGGGAGAAAAGGAGGAAGACCAGGAGGCAGAGAGGAAAGGTAGACAGGGTTGAAAATAGGAAGATAGATAATGAGATGGGTATAAGATGAAAATTACAATTGTGTCATTTTCTCCTTTCTCACCCTGCACACCTTCATCTGATCTGCCCTTTGCTGTAATCCCACCATCAGTCTGCTTCTGTTTTACCTAAAAGTACAAAGGGAAAATACATCAGGAAAAGCTTCATAATTTTATTTTATAATTATTCATTTAAATTGGTGTGTATCATGATCATTTCAAAGTAGTAAAAAAGCATACATGCACTGGTGCAGGGAGCCGTCTCTGAATGCATTTTTAGTGAAGAAAAAACAAAATGAGCCACTCAGCAGCATAAAAATTAAAGTAAGTGAAATAAAATGAAATAGCAGTAAAAAAACCCAAAAGATATTCAGAATGTTGCTTTTTTCCCCAAATGTTTGTTTAAATATGTTAAGATTAGGGGTGGGACTCGATTAAAAAAATATTCTAAATAATTAGAGGCTTTGTAATCAACCGCGATTAATTGCATTTAATCGCACAAGAAAATTTGCCCCAAAGCGCAAATGTTTTTTAATTTTAAAGGGTTTTAGTGGCCGACAGAATAAATAATAGACATGGACATGAATATTGTAAAGTCAAGCTCTTTTAATTTATGAGGGGGAAAAAAGCATTTAAACTGCATTTCAATGCAAAACAGAGAAAGAAAAAAACAATTATCTCCCTGGCCAAAATTGGCCAGACTTAAAAATAGTGTTACTTTAAGTACATTTTCAAAATGGTGTTGTCTTTAATCTTGAACTTTTTATTATTATTATTTAAAGTGCAGTTTTTCCTTCTATAAGGCAGAAACATAAAAGGTTATTTGAACAACTTCACCTTTAAACTCTGAGTAACCTTAGCCAACATTTTGTACATTAGGCTAAAACAGTGCAAAAAATAACAAACCCATTGGACTCATAATACCTCCATGCTTATTTACTGTCCGTCTCTTTCAGCCAGTTACTTAGACAAACTAGCCCGTTCACATTTTCAGAGCTTAGGGCAGCTCTCATTTTTGTTACTGTGTGACCTGCAAGTGAGAACAGTCTCTCACATTGGACAGAAGTGGCAGGACTAATCAAATACCTTAATCTGTAGCATATTTTCTAACCCTCCTCTTCTACCACTGATAGTGGTCTACAGTCCAGAGCAATCCATTTTGCAAGAGAATTTGTAAATTTGTCCAATGTTGACTTACTAATTTTGGTCCTGAAGCCAGTCATTTCATCAAGTTTGGGCTGCCAACACCTTTTGTTGGTACTCGAACTGCTACCACTAACAGCTCCCACAGTTTCTGTGCTCCCTGCAACATGTTTTGCATTTAGATGGTACCTTAAGGTTGAAGTGCTTCGGTGGTATGCAAACTCCTTTTTGCACAGTTTGCCCAAAACCACGCTTTTATCAAGGCTTCCTTTGGGTAATCTTTTGAAATGAAATTTGCCTCTGATCAGTCCTAGCAATGGGCTTTCTACTGATTAGCTCTGATGTGTGCATCAGTGTAATCGGTATTCTAGGAAATCGTGAACTGACAAAAGTTCCCCTTTGCTTGGAATGCAAAGTGCGATTAAATGCATTAATTTTTTTTAACATGTTATTTTTTCAAATTAATTAATCCAATTAAGCCATTAAATTTCCACCCCTAGTTAAGATAAAACCCAATTTTTATTTTCATTTAAAAAAAAAACAAAAAACTGGCTTTATCCACTGTTCAAATTGCAGTTCTTGATATTTCCACAGATTTGTGTACATTTTATGAGATGCAGAATTTACATATTTAAACACTCCAGAATACAAAAATGATGCTAATAAACTTACATTTATTTACCACATATTACAACTTTTCTTCACACTATACCAGGGGTGTCAAACTCCAGTCCTGAAACTTTTCCATGTGTCCCTGTTGCAACACACCTGAGTAAAATTAGTAGGTCATTAACAAGACTATAGAACATGACTGCATGCTGAGGTGGCAATTCAGCCATTTGATTCATGTTACAGTAGCTCATGAGTGAATGAACATGGTGCAATAAAAGTACTTTTACAAGTACATTTTTCCAAACACATTTACTTGAGTAGGGTTAAGGGTTGCCATTTCAAGCAAAATGTCATTTTGTACAAACACTTTCATTGCACTACAGAAACATTTAAAATTAACAAGTTAAATGTATGCATAATTAAAAAAAAAATCAAGTGTACCAATTGAGTTTACAATTAAAAGTTATGTTGTGCAAGGAAAAGCCATTATCTGGGATCAAGACAAAGTATTTTACGTGGAAAAATAATGCTAGGAAAGTACTTTTAGTTTTTGCTAATTTCTAGTTTTGTCCAGCACAATACAGAAATGCTAAAAAACAGAAAGAGTGCTCTTACCTCTCCAAAGGTGGGTGAAGATCTGAGAACATAATTCTAACATTAAAAAAAATATCATGTGAGCCTTCTTCAGGGTGTACAAAGCTAGTACAAACAAAACAACTAGGGGTTCACTCAAAACACGTGTGCTAACACTTATTATTACATGCATCATTTTCTTCAGTCTCTAGGGGCAGTAGTGAGTCCAATACAGCTCCAGCTTTTGAGGCCATCGTCCAGGAAGTACATGGCCCCGTTTCTAACCAAAGATAGTGTAGACACAACAATAAATATCACACAAGATAGTTAAATTAATATTAAATATGCAGCACTATTTGGTCAGCTCTAGTCAATTACAGCCACCCTAATGTGAGACCAAGGTACTGAATACAAAAAACCACAAAAAAAACATAAGGTGTAAGGCCTCAATAAGACCTGGGTAACTGGTGGCCTTAAGGACATAAGTCCAAAATATTTTCTGTGTTTGAGGTGTGTGAATTTATTCCCACCCCTGGCTACCTCTGGCTTAGGGTTGAATCACTCCCATTATGCACTTGCATTTCATTTAGCCCTAGGGAAATGCCAGTATGAATGGCATTCCTATGTGGTATTCCTATGTTAATCCACCCTGTCCATCAGTATACTTTAATAATAATTTCTAATGAAAAAAAAGTTCATTTGATTGAAAACTTGCCTTTAGCCCAGTGCAGCCAAGTTTCTAGTTTCAGGCAGGAAGCTGTATAAAAGTCCATAAACACCTGGTTAAAATGACATACTGTGTGCGTCTCAGTCTCACATCCCATAAGGAAGGTTCTTAATGAAGGATGAAGAGTTGTTGATGTTAATTATTTAATTTAATATTTTTTAACAGCACTGTATGAAAAAAAAAAACCCCTTAATCTATTCGTAGCTACTGAACTGCTATCCCCTAAAGCGTGCAGTGAATCTCGCTCCATACATTAGATCCTCTGCAAATAGTCAGCGAGCGTCCTTTCTCAGGTTTCCCCAACTCTAAAAAAGTGCGCTGGACAAAGAAATATAGCTTCGCCAAATTTATCTTCAATCAAAAGTAAGTGGGCAAACTTGTAATGTTAAAAATGACAAATCAGTCGATCAAATTATTGTACAAGCCACATTTAGACACTGTTAAGAAAATTCCTTTTTTTCAAGGATTTTCTGTGATGGTCTGTTTGAGCTTTCCAAGATACCAACTGGGTTTACCAACGGAGAGAGTGGGACCACCAAGAACCACAGCATGACGGGGTAAAAGCACACTGGGTAAAACTGTCTCCAGGTTTACTCGAGTAGCAATGAAGAGTAGCAATAGTCAGTATTTCAGTTACAGAGTCATGCTAATTAATCAGATTCACAACAAAGAAACTAGGTTATTTTATTAAAGCTTGATATTATAACCCTGCTGTTGTTGCAAGGAAAGAAATTTGTCATCTGTTAAAGTGTAAGAAATAAATGTGTAAAATTACAGCGACAGTTCAGTAACTCATTGCCCACTGAGTGTGCTGTAATTAAAAAAACAGAAAGAATTTGTTAATTCACAGAAGATTACTGTAATAATGGTATAAAACTAAAATCTGTAGTTAAAAAACAAACAAACAAACAAACAAAAAACAGGAAATATTCTGTCATATATCTGTTACTTAATTACTTTGTGTAGTATGAGTGGCCATGGGGGGAGGTCATTATCAGTGAGAAAGTGTCCAAGTCCAAAATGTATGCCACTCCTTTGTTCCGAAGCTGTCCAGGCCAAATCCGGCCCCTGGGCCTTATGTTTGACACACTGTTCATACCTTAAGTGTTACATCTTCTTACAAGTCAGAGTATTACTGTGCTATGTTAAAGGAGAACCCCTATATTGTTAAGCCAGCAGTCACTGCATAATCAAAGTATTTTCTATTAGTTAACTTTTCCCACAAGCATAACAATAAACAGTTAATGCCTGAAGAAGAACAAAGGTACAACAGACTGTTCCCCAGATGTTGTGTGTTGGATCTTTTCTTTTTTGCAAAGTGGAAAAAAAAGTTTTTAGACTTTTTAATTACGTAAAATAATCTTCTTTAAGTAGTTTAGTAGTGCATGAGTTGGAGAATCAAAATACACTGCTCAAAAAAGTAAAGGGAACACAAAAATAAGACATCCCAGATCTGAATGAATGAAATATTCTTATTAAATACTTTGTTCTTTACATAGTTGAATGTGCTGACAACAAAATCTCACAGAAATTATCAATGGAAATCAAATTTAGCAACCCATGGAGGTCTGGATTTGGAGTCACACTCAAAATTAAAGACAAAAAACACACTACAGGCTGATCCAACTTTGATGTGGTGTCCTTAAAACACGAGTCAAAATGAGGCTCAGTAGTGTGTGTAGCCTCCACATGCCTCCCTACAACGCCTGGGCATGCTCCGTATCAGGTGGCAGATGCTCTCCTGAGGGATCTCCTCCCAGACCTGGACTAAAGCATCCCCCAACTCCTGGACAGTCTGTGGTGCAACGTGGCATTGGCGGATGGAGCGAGACATGATGTCCCAGATGTGCTCAATTGGATTCAGGTCTGGGGAATGGGCGGGCCAGTCCATAGCATCAATGCCTTCATCTTGCAAGAACTGCTGACACACTCCAGCCACATGAGGTCTAGCATTGTCTTGCATTAGGAGGAACCCAGGGCCAGCCACACCAGCATATGATCTCACAAGGGGTTTGAGGATCTCATCTTGGTACCTAATGGCAGTCAGGCTACCTCTGGCCAGCACATGGAGGGCTGTGTGGCCCCCCAAAGAAATGCCACCCCACACCATCACTGACCCACAGCCAAACTGGTCATGCTGGAGGATGTTGCAGGCAGCAGAACGTTCTCCACGGTGTCTCCAGACTCTGTCACGTCTGTCACGTGCTCAGTGTGAACCTGCTTTCATCTGTGAAGAGCACAGGGCACCAGTGGCGAAGTTGCCAATCTTGGTGTTCTCTGGCAAATGCCAAACGTCCTGCACGGTGTAGGGCTGTAAGCACAACCCCCACCTGTGGACATCGGGCCCTCATGCCACCCTCCTGGAGTCTGTTTCTGACCATTTGAGCAGACACGTGCACATCTGTGGCCTGCTGGAGGTCATTTTGCAGGGCTCTGACAGTGCTCCTCCTGTTCCTCCTTGCACAAAGGTGGAGGTAGTGGTCCTGCTGCAGTGTTGTTGCCAGACTAAACCTAATTTGTCCGTATATATGTTTTTTATACTTTTGAGCAATGAAACATGAAAACCTTACCCTTTCTGTTCATAAGTGATAAAACACAGCCGTGCTAAACTTGAGATTATCTTATGGTGGCTAATATTATTTAATATTAACTGCAGCAATTTACATTTGGCAGACTGGCTCTCTTTTTACGCCATCAGACACTTCCAGTGACACACATTGAAAACACTCAGAAAAAGACAGACAGAAAAAAAGCAGTAACAAAGGAAAAGGTGGGGTTGAGGTGGGTTGCAAAGTGGCTTGCAGATTCATGTTTGAGGTCAGATGTTTGTTGTCTGCGACAACAGAAAACCTAACTGTAATCCCTGCAATATCTTACACGGCAAAACTTTCACTGTATGTGCAAAAGTCTTGAGTCAACCCTCTTTTCTTTATATTTTGACATGAAAATGGGGAAAATGTGCAGTGATTTAATAAAACACGAAAACATATATGGAATTGTAGTATACAAGAAAAAACAGGGGTTCTACAAGCTTGAAAGTCAGTGTTTGGTATGAACACTTTCAGCACAGCCTGAACCCTCTTAGGCAAGCTGTCTTGTTCTTATAGTCTTCAGAAATAGTTCTGGATGTTGTGATCTGATCTATTTCTGTTCTCTGTCAAGAAGATCCCAATAATGAGATCAATAATGTTCCATTGGTTTTTTTTTCTATCCAGGTATACTTCTACTGCACTTGTTTAGGATCATTGTCAAGCTGAAAAATAAGCTGTGGCTAATCAGACACTTTTCAGATAGTATTGGATGAAGGATCAAAATCTACATTTTTATTTCCATCAATTTTGAGAAGATTCCCAACACTACAGGCTGAAAGGCAACTTAAAACCATGGCAGGTTTTTTCTTTGGGCTCCCTAAAAAGTTTCAGCTTATAGCTCTTTGGGGACCACTTTGTTGGTGCAACATTCTTTTGAATTTTGTTCATAGACTCAACTAAAGAAAATGGGAACAAATATGTGTTTTGCCACATGTTGCTAGTAACAAAATCCCTACAATCACAATTTTACATTAGTTCTTTCCTAGGTTGTCTATTATGTGTAGACACAACACTTGTTCATCTCCTGAGTGAGGTGCCTTTTTTGTGCTTCTGTGATTCATAGCTCAGTCTTAAGTCTCTTAACAAGCAAAAACGCATTCCTCTGAAAATGGTCAGGTAGAAGGACTGAACTGAAAATGAGTGAAAAACCAACCCATGTCTAAAGAAAAATATTATAAGTTCTTCAAAAAGATGGAGAACTATTGCTCAAGACCGCTTTAAAAAGTGGCCTTGAACAATAGTTGGAAGCAAAATATAAAGAAATAAGGGGTGGCTCAAGACTTTCGCACAGTGCTGCAATTATAATCTTTATCATTAGACAGCCTTCAGAAAGGACTGAGGTGTATTACTTTGTCGTCGGCTCTAGTAGAACACCTGGATCAAAGGTTGCTGTACCCAAAATAAGACTGAATGTAATTGTGGGCTTTCAGTTCTCCCACATGACATTTTTCTGACAGATGAAAAAATACAATTATCAAAGACATTCAGTGGAGAGGATGAAAAAAGAATTTGTTTTTAGGAAGAATTTGTATGGCTGGTGGTTCTGGCAGTTCAGTATTCACTGGTTTTTTATACAACCTGTATTTTTCAGTTTTCTTCTGATTCTACTAGAGCTCGAGGTCACCTGCAGAACACTGGTTGGTAGCTTTTTGGAGCCTACTGTAGCATATGATGTGTATAGGAGCACTGCAAATGAAACCTCTTTTGCCCATAAAGCCAGGTGTAGTCAGTGCAGTCCACGCTATACAGTAGTTGCTTGAACAGGGCTTCATTGCTCACACAAATTGATGCCTTATTCATTTCCAGTCACCTGCTGCATTACATCACAGTGACACCGACTGTCATTTCTCCTCCACACGTCTCATCTAAGAGCCTCTGAGAATAAAGAAGACACGAGAAATCCAAAGTAGCAAAAAAAAAAACCCCAAACCCAAAAAACTGCTTGATGTTGACACATCAAAAGGAGACACAACACGTTTACAGGCTTATATATTTTGCAGTTTTATGCAGACTCTGTCACACGCCAAAGCTGTATTAATTTCACTGACAAGAACTAGAATTCTGGCCTGGTGGTAACGAGAAACAGAATGATGAATGTAGTTCTTTTAAGGTTTAGTCCCTAAAGTACCATAAAATGGATTTAGCTTCTAAACCTGAGGTTGTGAGGCTCCAGACTTCACTTAAACCTATTTTTATTTCTCCATATTTTACAGAACGTAAAAATTCTTCCAGTGTACCCACTGATTTGAAGATCACGCACCGTGTAACAGTCCTTTTCCTTCTTATCCACATTCAGAAGCAGATGATTCCTGTCTCTCCACAAATCTGCTAGTCAACAGTTAGTCCTTTGTACACCTCCTCTCGCCCATCACTAATACACTGAGCCACTGCAGAATACTCATCAGAGTGTTTTTGTAGGTGGTGTATACTGAAAGTCTGAGGTGTACAAGGTGAACAGGAATTGAGACACACATAGACATGCATACAGTATTTATTTATTTATTTTTTTTGCATGCAGTCTTCGAACCAGCCAAGAGCACATAGCCTATGGGTGATATGCTAAAAAAAAGTTTGAAAGGTTGGCTTGAAAGAAGCTACCACAATAGAGTTCAACGCAAGGAAGCAGAAGGGCAGAAAAAAGCTTGTAAAGTTATTTATTCATTTTATAAAAAAGACATGGCTGAGAACCACCAAGCAACAGACACTTTTAAACACTTGATTTCACTCCACTACATTAAAGTATCTGTATATTAGGAGATCTGCCTTATCAGTGTGAAAAGGTAACAGTACTATTGCATTATTGATTATTCCACATATTATTCCCCAAATTGCAGTGGAGAGCTTCACTGTACATGTAGATTTGCACCAGCATAATACCATGCTGGGACTTTGTCACTTTGTTGTTCTCAAAGACCAAAATATCCGATATTTCTTGGTCAACTTCTGCAGGGCTGTGTAAGAAACCATTTACTGATAAGACATTTAAATAATGCATGGAGCCTTATTGACATGCTCATTGCAGATAATGCACAGGACGTATCACTGAATTTTAAATGATGTGTATCTTTCCAGATTTTATATGAGAAAAAAAAGGAGCATGCTATTTAAGAGGACTGCTTCAGATGGGCCTTTTGAATGATGTTTATTCCCTCCACGGGCTTTTCCTCCTTGTTACTGCTCCAGTTCTGACTGCTGACCGTGAGGGCTTGCCTCACAGCGTGCAAATCTGGTGGATTTTTTGAAATGACGCATGAGAACAAACTGTACCAAGCATCATTATAGACACTGACTTTCAGCCACTTTCCATTCCCACATTTGCATTCTCATCTGTAACTTCATATCAAAATGTGTCTTTTTGCATAGCGCTAGCACAGACACATCAATAATACACACTCTCTCCTTTGATTTCTGCATGTTTCCAACATTGCAGAGGAATCAAACCGAACTGATGCAACCTTGTCTGAAAATCTAGTTAGTGGTCCTGCACAACAAAATAAGAGTCAAAGTGGTTGCTTAGCAACAGATATATCACTCTGGCCTTCCTCCAGCAGCAGATGCTGTTGGAGGATGTTTTTCAAGCCATCATAGAAAATCACAAGTTGAAATGACTCGGGCTGGCTCTCGTCACTCAACAGAGAAGCGAAAAATATGAGCCGTGCGAGAAATTTGTATTGTAATTTGGGAGGTCAGAGGTCAATATCTGAACCTTTAGACATGGAACTGAATGGGATACCCTGTTCTCTTTAGACTTTTAAATAACAAGAAGGCTTTCACTTTCAAAGCAGGGTGGCTGTTTCCATAACGGTCCCTTATTTGCTACCCAAAATCAATTTCTATTTAGCGCTATGCATGAATTCCCCCAGACTTGTTGTGCTCCGTCTCCTGCGGTTTCATCTTTTATTCAAACAAATTATCATCCACTAGTGGTCAGTACTTCTGCTGTCCATGTGATGGCGCCATTGCCTCATGTTTACGCATTATACACGCTCAGGTATGGAGCGCATATGAGAAAATAACCCTCCTTACATCAGCATGGTAATGATGGGAGTTTCTAAATACAGGCTTCAATATGCACCCTTACACTGTGGCATGAGCACTTAGGCTAGTTGATCCTTTGATGTCCCAGAAATAGGCTTGGAAGCAGGTACAATTAGAGTTTTAGAGAGGGAGCGAGAGAGTGCCTTTCCCCATCAAAGCATGCGCGCTCCTCTTTGTAATGGAAACACCAGATGAGAGCTGTGCTGAAGGAGTCTGTCCATGAGTTTTCGTGTTTGAAAGGCAAACACAAAAAAAATATGCCACACAGTGTACACAATTTTAGAGTTCATGGTAGTTGGTACAATGAATAAAAAACAGAAAAGTTTGACATAATAAGCTGCAACAATAAACCTTTATTCACAATTCACGAAGTAGAAGAAGCAGCTCAGAGAGAACACAAATCTGCTCTATAGCTAGATATGAATCAGATGTAATGGCATGAATACCTATTTGGGAACTGTATCAGTGTTTCTGCAAAGCTGACGTTCTTATCAGTCTCTCATGCTGTAAATTGCTCGTGAATGCAATGTTTTGGCTGCGCTTTCCCTACTGCTCAAGGCAGCCAGGTTTACATAAAACTGCATGTAGTCCAATCTGGCATAAACCAGGAGTCAAGTCTGCCAAGCCTCATATGAATGACTGCTCCATACCTTAATGAACCTATTGTTTCATTAATGAATCAACAAAATAGGACACATTCCATCAGTTATTGGATATTTGGATGTGTATGAGTTAATGCATTGCAAGTAACTTTCAGAACAACAAAAAAAGATCACAGCTTTTATTTCTTCTGTGATGGATTACACAGCTTTTCAACATCTTTGCTGTCATACCTGTAAAGCAATGGCACAAGGGCTTCCTGAAACAATGGTAAAAATATATCGACAGAAATCCCAGCACGCAGCAGCAGTTCTTCATTTTCATGAAAGGTGTGTTCCTGATATTTCTCTCATTTGCTAAAGTAATGTATTAAACATCCTGTGACCCTGAATTAGAAAAGCCTTTGAGAAAATAAATGGATGGATGTAATAATCAAGAATATTTCCATGTTGTGCAACTTCTTTCTACTTATATAAGCTTGCAAACCATTTTATTTGGTAGACCTTGCTAGTATTGGATTGAATCACCTTTTGCCTTCAGAGCCACCTTAAGTCTTTGTAGCGTTGATTCAACAAGTTGCTGGAAAAATTCCCCAGAGATTTTGGTCCATGTTGACATGATTCCATCACACAGTTGCTGCACATTCATGATGTGAATCTCCCGTTCCACCACATCCCAAAGGTGCTCTACTGGACTGAGATCAGGTGACTGTGGAGGCCATTTGAGTACAATGAACTCATCGTTATGCTCAAGAAACCAGTTTGAGAATATTCAAGCTCTGCAGCCTGACTGCTCATCAATGCATTTGTTACCTGTTGAAGTTCAGGGTCTGGTTGCTGGGCTTTTGTTGGCATTCACGCAGCTTTAACATCACTCTGGGTTCTTGGCTAGCTTAGCGTTAGCATGCTGTCTGTCTGGGTGCTTGCAAAGAGCCCAAGTTCTGCTAGCATCATAATGCAGTTGTTTCTGTTGTGGATGCAGTTTCCACTTAACCATCGTGCTCTTGTTCTTTTGTCCAATATAAATAAAACTAATGTCCATATCCATGCTGTAGACTGCATCACTATTTTCCTTCTCCAGCACATGAGCTAAAACTAGCTTACTTTAGCAAGTGCAAGAACCGATAAGTGGGATCAGTGGGCAGAAAGACTAACAATTTCAAGAAATTGAACTACTGGGAACTGGTTGTCTACAAGAACTGTCTCTTGATTCCCATCCCTTACTGCGACTGAACCATTATGAAGTTATACTTTATTCGGTAAAAGTGACTCTTTAAGTCAATTATACTGAAAACACACTCTTTTAATAATTCACAACTTCTTTAACTCGACTCAGGTGTTGATAATACGTCATCCAGAACTGTCTCCTCATATCCACTTGAAATGAAAATGTCCAGAGACAATTATTCCTCTTACAGACACCAATGGTTTCAGTTTAGATTTCAGTAAACAGGGTTTCCTAATTAACAAGTGAATAATAGAACTGATCATTAAGGATGTGTTTATTATACATAGTAGGAAAATATAAGAAAGTAATTATAGAAAAATAAATTGCTAGCCTCTTTGGATAATTGGAAAATAATAAGTCCCAGTTTCTAAGGACAATTAGAAAAATGAAATTTGACATTAAAATGTTCATAAATAACTTCAGTTGTTTGTCTGAGCGAGAATGTTTTCAAGCTGAACTTGCACCTTGCAAGCAGTATACTGTATTTATATGGGCTTTGCATCTAATCGGGGGTGTATATGCTTTTCCGGCAGCAGTTTCGAGATTTAGCTGCCCTTAGATAGCATCAGATAAAAAACTATGACAAGGTAAAGTCTGCAAACTTGTCTGAGCCTGTGTGGGCTGGCCTAATTAGGCTTATAAATCTGGCCAAAATCTATGCAGTAACTGCTAGTTCTGCTCAGACTGTGACTTGACATATTCCAGTTTTTACCCCAAATCACCAGGGGCATCTCTTGGAGAACATAATCCTTAATGCTCCAATTCATCAACACCCAGCACTGTAATGCAATGACACGATGAAGAAGAAAGAAAAAAAAATAATAACATATAGCAGCGAGAGTGCAAACTTTCAGGTTGTTAAAAGTCTGAGCTTATCCATTTGGCATCAAGGCCTTTTTTGCCCTGCACTCACATTAGTCCAATCCCTTATCGCTCTCACGGTCCAGACACACTCAGATCTGGGCAGCGGAGGGAACATTGAGTTTTATATAAATCAATACTATGTCCCCAACACTTTGCTGCTCCTGGCACCCCAGGGAAGATTATAAAGCACTTGGCGAGACCATCTCTCCCCCATCATTTCTTTCTGAGGTGGGAAACTAAGAGTTGAATTGAACAATGATTTTTGGGGGGAGGGGGGCACAAAGACAAACAATGTGGTGCTCTGCGAGGTAATCTGAGGTCAGCTCTGTTTTCATTACAGTCAGTTCCCAACTGCTGGACACATTGTTGCCAGCAAATCTTCTTGTCGAGGTCACAAAATTGTTGCTTCTTGAGTCGAACCAAGTGCAATCTTATCCTCACAGTTACCACAGCTGGACCAGTCAGAGGTCTCTCAAGCTTTAATGTCAATGAATAAGGTAACATGCTGTTATTGAAATCTTTGTTGAAAATGCTATTCACAAGACTCAAGGTTAACAAGTGGTGAGCTTAGGAAGCTTTTCAATTCGACAGGTATTCAGACTTTGGGGAGATGGGAACAGGTTGGATTAGATGGGATAGTCTGTTGCCTAAGCAACTGCTACACTCCGCTGTGTTCGAAGAGGTTCCTTTATCTGTGAGGATTACACCGGGTGCGGAGAAGGGGGAAAAAAAAGATGAAGAAGAAGAAAAAAAGCTGTTTGCCAGGAGTCAAACAGTTCAG
Source organism: Etia nguti (assembly GCA_015106755.1). NCBI lineage: Eukaryota > Metazoa > Chordata > Actinopteri > Cichliformes > Cichlidae > Etia > Etia nguti. The sequence continues at coordinate 65,712 of VUQG01043792.1, read as the reverse complement.
ATCCGAGGCCAAAAGCTGTGTCAGTGCAGGGCTAAATCCTCACTTGGTTTAAACAACAGACAAAAGATCAGAATCTGTCAACAAGGTGTAAAAACAAAGTCGAACGAACCAAAGAACGGGTGATGAGCAAGAGAGAGGAAAGATAAGAAGAAAATGGGTCTGATGTATGCTAAGTCCACTCCAGACAAAAATTATCCTGAAACAGCGGCGCTGCGTACCTAAGCTCTTAGGTGAAACGCAACTGGATTAGATTTTTTCTTCTTTTAGCTGACAAACAGCAGAGCCACATGGGATGTGTCACAATCCCCAAAAGCTCAGAGAGGTGACACTTGTTAAAATTATTTATTTACATCTTCATTTTATTGTGCGGCACACATACATCGCATTCATGTGTTGTTCTGTTGTGCTTGTTTATGATTATGAATTTTCATGAGGAGATTATAGAAGCTTTGTGATAACAGTAGAATAGAAACAGCAACACCTTTAAAAAAAAAGACAAGTTCATAGATGTCACTGACTCGAGATAACTCGTACACACACATACGCACAAGGTGCATGGCTTAATGTCATTACAAAAGCTGTTTATGGAGGTTCATGCATACCTACTTATTCGAGGTTTATAATTGATTATGGCGTTAGTTCAGGGAGGCCACAAAGTCAAGCTCAGCCATAATACACTCAGATCAGCTGATGTCAATGCCAGCACACGTTATACCCTTCCACATATCAACTTGGCAAATCTCAGGGCACATTGTTTCAGCAATTTTGGCCTGCTCACAGTTGCTACTCATGCCTATACCACTTTGAAACCGACCTCCATCCTGGCTCTCTCTACCTTCTATGTTTAGCATACAGTGAGATGGGCCAGTAAAACTCCTCTTTCTGTCAGTGTAAAGAAGTTACATATTTAACTGTTTTTCTACATGATGAAGAAAAGGCTGCTGTGCCAAAGAAAGAAATCTGTCTGCATGACTGTTTGGACTTAAATTGTAAGAAATAAATGTGTAAATTACAGAAAAAGCTCATTGTCCAGACTGTCCACCTTTATTTTTTTAAACAGTAGTTGTAAAAATAAAATGCATTTTTGTAGTAAAGAGTGAAAGACAGAAACTTTTCTGTAATTGTTTATTTCTTAATGACTTTGTGTTGTTGTGTTGTATTTGTGTGCATCAGTAGGAAAAGCTACAATTAAAAGCTCAAAATGTCTGCTTGTGTTTGTTTGTGGTGAGCAGCACATCAAACAAGTTCAGAATTATAAATGGCTTCAAGTGCACATTCAGGCCTGTGAGACTCATTTAGACACTGAGCCACTGCTCTGTGCTACATGCAGACATTTCTGCATCTCTGCCATTCAAAGACACTTTGCATATAGTTTATTTTATGTAATATTCAACCCTGAACTGTAAATTCTATTTCAAGGAAGCAATTTATTATTCAGAATTTTCATAAAAGCCTTATTTTTATGCATTTGCTTCTACTAGAGAGAACACAGAATGGTTTCAATGAAGTTTCAAACCTTTTGTTCTCCACAATGAAAAATGGCTGAAAATAAAAACGGGAATCACTTTAGCCAGCTCCTCATTTTAAATCTTTTGAAATGCAGGCAGACGGTTCTCATTTTACATTTTTGCTCATTTCTTCACTTTTTCCTGACATTCTTGCATTTAAATCCGGCTCCCCCGTCTCTCTTTGCACCTGGCCTGTACCACAATGCTTGCTGTCTTGGGAATGTCTGCCCCTTTTCCTGCTTGACACAATTGTATGATCCCAGTCGGTTTTTGCATGTGACTGGCTGTGCCCATTAAAACAAAGCAGAGCTGAAGTTTGTAAGTTTGACACTTCAGATCTCAACCATTCAAAGAAGGCTTTGGCGAAAGTATTGTGGTCGCATGAAATCATAACTCTTTGGCATCTGACTCTTTGGCCAAGTTTGGAGGAAGAGAAATGCTGAGCATGACCTAAAGAACACCATCCACACAGTCAAGCAGGGAGGTGGAAACATTATGCTTTGGGACTGTTTTTCCGTTAAGGGTACAGGAAAATCTCACTGCACTGAGGGGCCAATGGACGGAAATAGTTCCAACTCATAATCGTATTCATTGCTACTTGTGCAACTGCGTTCCTCGCACGTGAAATCAGCAACTGCGCACATGCAGAACTTTAATCTCAGAGATTAATCCAGCTCACTCGAATCAGCCGAGTTTTGACAGTCTGGAGGTCAGAGCCCAAATGACAGAAAGATCCAGGTTACTGCGTTAAACCGAGTTACACCATGGCAGCAAGGTAAGTGCTGTTTTAAACCATATTTGTTTACAATTAGGAAAGTAAAGTTTGCTGAATTAAATAAGTTGTTTGCTGTGTGGCAGTGAAAACACTGTCACTACTTCAGTGCTCAAGAAATCGTTAAAAAGACATAGACAGATGATCCAATTTCAATTTATGGTTAAATTGAAATCTAAAACCTGAGAATGAGAACTGAGATGGAATAAAACACATTTATTTAGATAGTGAAGAAAACCTCAAAGTGTCCATGATTTTGTTTAAGAACAGATTGTCCTCCAAATGACTGAAATCATGAACTCTTCGGGAAAGTCTTTAACAAGGTCGGGGTAGAGGGCAGTTTTCCCATAGACTTTTATAGCAACAGAAGTAATTTTGGAACCACAGCTATTGCCTCCTAGTGGCCATTAAAAAGAATACAGGTTTAAGGTACTTCACTTTTCAGACCCAGCAGCTGCTTCCGTCTTTTATACTGCCTACAGTAGCCAAATAATTTGGCTAATTCCTCCACAGAAATGGCAAAACCTGACGTTTTACAGCAGAACAAAGTATTGTAATGAAACTATGAACATTATTTACTCTGATATGAATTCACGTGAATAAATGGACTGACATTTATCACTCTTCTGCTTTTATTGACCAGTTAGTAAAGGCCTCATTCATGCATTGACACATCCACACAGCACTTCAGGGTGTCTTGCTCAAGTACACTGAGTTTCATAAAAATGGATGTTACTCTACCTCCTGAGCCACAGCCACTCAAGTAACATTAATCCTGTGCAGGCTCATGAAATTTGAATTGTCACAGTATATTTCAGTATACTTTTATGTTTTTAACACCTAGTATAAATCTTAGCTTAGCACTTTTGTGAGCAAATGCCACTCAACATGGCATTGCGTTTTCATGCTGGATGAGAGATTAGTAACGGGCAACAGCAGCCTGGAGCTGTATAGAGAGATAAGGACTTTTCTACGTCTCACAAACCTTATGCTTTATGAAAAAAAAAAAGATTTATCTAACGTTATTTGGCTCATCAAGCTTCAATTACAAGTCTTGGTTCAATAATCCTATGCTGGAAATGGGCACATGTTACACTCACACACGTGAAGCCACAAACACGGAACGGCGGCTGAACTAAATGGATTAGGATTCTTAGAGGTGATGTCAACGTAGAGACGCCTGTATGGATGTGCGTGCGGTGATGGTGTGTGCCAAAGCCTTACTGCAGGGAGCAGAGGCATGGAGACGAGCTGCTTGACTCCTGCCATGTCTTCACAGCGGAGGCTTGGATGCTGTAGCGATGATCGGCGTGTGTTGTTTACGCAGCCTCGCTGTGATTGAACTCGGCGGAAAACAAACAGAACCGTTACGCTACACTTGCGTGTGTTCACACTCATCCTCAGAGAGACAATTATTTGGGAAAAAAAAGAGAGAGAAGAAATTAAAGCATGCCATATGTAAATATGAATCCAGTGAACGCTCCATTAGAGCTGTGATAGGGTCTCCTCTGACTTGAACCCTGCTTGTTGTGTTTGTTTGGTTTGTTGTGTTGTGATCCGGCTGCAACAGCAGGGCCTCCATTTACTCAGGGTTCCCGGCAGGTCAGTGCATTAAAGGCAAAACACTGAACGCTGCTGGATATGAGGCTATTGGGGATAGCAGGAGTTATTTTATGTGGCACTCAGTGGTAAATGTTGGAGGACTTCTTGGAGTAAACATACAGCCCCATGCTGACATATTCAGAAAAGAGCATACCCAAAGCTCCGCACAGGCAGAGTGACACAAACAGTGATAGACTCAAAAAGTGCAGCAGTGATGAGTATTTTTTTTAAGCTACATAAGTCGACTTTTTGTATTTTTTTTTTTGGCTGCAGTGCTAGCTGGTCTGTGTGTTTTGTACCACGGACTGCACATGAACCAATGGGGACCAATGGGGACAGTGATTCAAGCTTTCACCGCATGGAGAATTCACTCGGAAGTGTGAATCAATAACCTCCGGTGAATGTGAGAAACGGGTTCACCTAGAAATTCTGGCCTCCTGGAAGCTGCTCAAAACCTGTG
>VUQG01043792.1:45122-61350 GCA_015106755.1 Etia nguti | reverse complement strand
GCTCAAAACCTGTGCTGTGGCACAGTCAAATCCTCACTGATCTCCAAGGCTTAAGCGCCCCCCCCCCCCCATTTGAAAATGCATTTTTGGTCAGTGTACCTTCTTTTTGATGTTTTATGGCACAGTTTGTCATTGAATGGATGTTTTAAAGCTTTCAAAATGTGTTTCTTATTCTTTATGCATATTTGTCACACTTACATATTTCATAAATACAACCTGTCTGACAAAGTGAAATGAACTAAAAGATCCATTATGCCACAATATAAAACACAAATGGGAAACAAAGTCATTCTATCAGTGTGGAAAGGGTTATAAAGCATTTTCTAAAGCTTTTAGACTCCAGCGAACCACCAAGAGACCCGTTATCCATAAATGGATAAAACTTAACCATAACTGACTGGATGTGCCGAGTATGGCCCGGAAGTTAAAATAGGATACACTACCAAAGGTGGCTGAGATTGACCAAGCTAATATCCTGTGCGACTTCTAGATATCGAGATGCAAACTGGTGAACTGGCTACCCAACTGGACATAGTAGTTGTAGACAAGCAGAAGAAGACAGCCATAGTGACAGAGGTAGCTAAACCAAGTGATAGCAACATCAGGAAGAAGGAACATAAGTAGCTTGAGAAATACCAGGGGCTGAGAGAAGATTTGGAAGTTAATAGAGGTCCCAGTGGTAATTAGAGCACTCGGTGCAGTGACCCCCAAACTGGCGAGTGACTCCAGCAGATCCCAAGAATGATATCTGAGATCTCTGATCTAGCGCAGTCCTAGGAACAGCAAAGATACCGTGCAGGACCCTCAAGCCCCAGGCCTCTGGTAGACGGGAAATATTTATTTTTTTCAGTGTCATCAGTGATGACTGGGATCTGTGCAATCTTCAGCAGCAGTTCTTCAATGACTTATATTGTAATGCAAATGTAATGTAATGGTATTTGTAGCTTTTACTGGTGAAAACTGAACAGCGTCCCCAGTTTAAATAATTTAGTCCTAAATAATCTGAGAATAAATGTAAGCAAAAATATCACATGTGAATGCACAGGCAGGTGAAAACTGACCCCATGATTTCAAACTGGCCCAGATCCACTTTAGTGTCATCTCCTTGTGCACCTTCTGCACCACCTCCAGCACTCTATGAAAATTCTAGTCTGACCACTCATGTCATAAACGGGACCTTTGAACTTTGTTTTCATTTTGGCGGCACGACATGCAAATAGCGTCATGTGGAACGAGCCAAAGTTCAGGGTATTCGTGGCGAACGTCTTCAGTAACTTAAGAATATGATATAGAACATAACCTGCTTTTTATAACAGTTATTAGTGTGATTAAACATCATCCAGGTAACTGTTGGTCTCTGACTGACTGTCTTTGAGTAATGCAAATCACAGATAGTTATCTCACTGCTGAGGAGCATCATTAATATGAGCTTTTCTGACACATAATCATAGAACTGTTCATGTAAGAGTGAAAAGCAGTTCACAGTTTCACAGTTTCAATATGACAATGACTCAGAAGCTTGCTGTAGGAAGTTGAATAATTCACAGCTGAATGCTCCCTTTGTTGGCATTCTTTTTCTGTCAGATTTGACGGCAGGCGCAGGCAGGTGTGTTGCTGCCAGTTGGAAATATGAAGACGTGGACAAGAAACTCAAGAAAACACTCCAGATAAAGACTCCTCACAAGAGTCTTGTAATTGCCGCTGAGCTAAGATAACCACATTCAAAAAAACAAAACAAAACAAGAAAAACCTCAGCAACATGCTATCACAGACGCCATCAACATGTTCTTAATTAAACAGCTTCTCTGCTTTGAAATATGTGAAATAGGGGGAAAAAATCAATAGGTTTACTTACTAAAGGTATCTAAAATGGCTTGTCAGACGATAAATAAGTAATAGTACTGCATCATGCGCCAATAACATCGAGGAAAAACGTGCATTTGTGTTCGTGTCCCTTTGGAGGCTGAAGCAGGCAAACACATGGCCGGTAAAAAAAGGTGGATGCAAGTGTCACATCATTCACATCGGCATTAGCAATACAATCAAGGCCGCATGTTCAGATGTCAAAGTGGAATTTTCATCGTCTGCCAAGAGTGTCGCAAGCCATGCTCGCTTCTTTGAAATGGATTATCAAGAGGTACTACAGCATATTGTCACAAGGGGGCTGTCACTTTTGCCAGCTGCTGAGTGTATCTGGCACAGCTGGCCCGCTCCTCGCTCCAACTTCCTCTCTGAAGAAGAAGAACAGTGCAGTAAGTTGTGGAAGCAAACTCCCAAGGGGAACCTGGGTTGCTGCACATTTTATACACAGTCTGTTTCCCAAACTGTGATCCTGAAGTTTTAGAAACCTGAAACATCTGTATTAGAGTTACACTCAGTCACACTTTTTTTGTGTTTTCTTTGACATTTTTATGTTTTTCAATAACAGTCGTAGCAATACAGACAGAAATTATGGAAAAAAGAGAGAGAGAAAGGTGAATGAAACACAACAAATGTCCTTTTGTTGGGAGTCACATATATTATCCAAGTATGTTAAGTTAAACTGTGTAGTTGGAATTCTTTTGACACAAAACCAGAACAACTCTCAACTCTCTTGCTCTTCCTTGACAACATTTTCTCTTATCAAACACTGCCAACTTCTATGATGTGTTTGTTTTGGGGGCAAAGATGTAAGACAGAAGGAGATAAAACTCATATGAAAAGCACCGCTCGGAGGCAGCCCATGTTTCCGATTGAGCTTTATCCCGCGTCCTAATGCTCAATGAGAGACAGTCACATTGTCATTATACAGGCTTGGACCAACTCATCAGTGCATATGGTGACACTTAGAGGGGGCATGAACGTATACAGAGTCAGCAGAAAGAAACAAATAAAGGCAAAATCATGCAGTGTTATTTGTGAATGGAGATTGTGTACAGCATTAATGTTTGGTGACCTTTATGGACACCATGAAGAAACACTGAATTCCACTTATAAGGAATTGGGATGTTTCCGTGGATTCTGTGGCTGGGTTGAAGCCATGAGTGTATGCTCTTGTCGATTTATACCATATCTCAGTGATGTATCAGTACAGGGGCTCGGAGATTTCCAGATTATACAGAGGGAGATGCTGCAACAGCTTGAAACAAAGAGACTTTCTGCAGGAAAACTGTTGTCTGACTCCTAACATTTATTTAAGAGAATACAGCAGCAAGTCTGGTGCTTTCAGTACCAGTGGGTGGCTGGGAAGGCCATCTAGTGAACTAACTAGTTGGTGGTTCGATACCTGGCTGTTCCAGTCTGCATGCCCAAAGTATCCTTGAGCAACATACTGAAGTTGACCCCGATGTGTTTATCAGAGTGTGAATGTTAGATTTAAAACAAGCATTTAGGCATAGAAAAAAAGCGCCTGTATGAATGTTTGTGTAAAAAAAGCCAAAAAGTCATGCACCAGCTGGACAGGGAAACGTGAACCATGAGGATCAGAAATATAGCTTGTAGAGAAATACATTTTTTCCTAAACTATTCTAAATTTCACCATTTAAAATGCAGTCATTGCACCCCTTATAAATGGAGGGGCTTTATAAAAACGCCCCAAAACTGCCACAATAACTGCCTTGATGTGTTACCAAGATAGATGCTGAGTAGCAAGACCTGCTGCTAGAAGGACTTTGGTGTGGCCCGAATATAACTCTGATGTTTACATCACAGATTACGGTCGACGATTACAAGAATTAACAGGAAGAGTTAAGAAGGCCTAAATCTGATGAACTGTGGCAACTTTATATGTTTTACTTTACCGCACCTTTTAGGAGTCTAACCTGTATGCACTGAAGATAAAGACACAAGAGTTGTGGACGTATGATTGTCTTCACTTGTCCGGAAGTCTAAAAGAAGGGCTTCCAAGTGAACCTGAATAAGGCTGCAGAATGTGATGGGGTTTTATCTGGTGTTTTGGTTGTGTTTCTGTGCCCTGTTTTGGGCCATCTGCTTATCTTGATCCATTTATTCTGCACTGTGAAGCATGATCATCCTTTATCTCAAAGAAACAATCTTGATAATATATACTGCTACTCGCTAGCTGTCACTCACCTTGCTGCAACTCTAAATTTGTCAACAAAAGTAGGAACCAGAGCATGCAGTACCTCGCAAAAACTACATGGAGTTCAGCACCCTCACAGTTTGTCAAAGTACAAACCAATCCACCGAGTAACTCTTGACAAATATATATATTTTTTATCGATAAACTCAATCCAAGATATTAACTTTGTGTATTTGTTTTTGCAACTAATATTGGGATGTATCTGCCCATAATCAAGCGTTATTATGTGACTGTGTTCCAGCGTTCACAGCAAACTACAGAATAATACACTGGATCGATACGCTTCTTGATTACAAATTTCTCCCGGGAACTGTGCTCAATATATATTGTTAAATTGATCGTTAACGTCACGCCAGTGTTGCTTATATGCCAGAGGAGGAAAGAAAAATGAAACTCCAGAGAGATGTATTGTGAGGGAGTGGAGAGCTTAAGGGAAATAAAGGGGAGAAAAAAAGCACAACAAGGAAGAGGGGAGAGCTATTCATACGCGTGAAGTGGCTGAGTGTAAGGGCAATCTATTTGCTACCAAGGCGATGACAGGAGTGGGCGGGCGTTCGATATCATAGCAGTGCAGAGGTGGAGCGGCAAATCTACCTTTCCTCTGTCGCTGCTATCCGTCCACCCATCAGTCCATCTGTCTGACTGTACACGAAGAGGGAGGGGCCGGGAAGGCAGAGGCAGTCGAGTGATGTCCATCAGTCAGGAAAGGAAGGATCTGAGATGTGGAAAAAACCCAGGGTGATGGAGGGCTGAATAGTAGTGCAAACACAGGGCTTGAGAGGAGGGTCACAGTGAGAAGAGATTATAAGTGGAGAGTGTCTTCCTTTGTACAGATATCCTCACCCTATCTGATACTAATATGATCTGTATCTGCATGCAATTTTGTCTGGGTAATGGCATCTGCTCTGCTCTCATTACCATCTGGGGACAACCTTTAACTTAAGGGTTGGCACAAAGAGCTGGCTTGGTAGCCTCGCCAAATCAGTTAATGCAAACTTAATAATTCGTTGATCCCCCTCTTTCCTCTTTGGAGAAATTAATGAAAAGGAAATAAAAGCCCCAGCTCCAATGCTGTTTGATGACTACGCTTAAAAGCCATGTCTGTGACAATAAACCACCTAATCTGAATGAATTTGACCAATATTTACCAATATTTGAAGAGTGGTCAAATATCCAGGCAGAACTATGTCAGAAGCTTGCTGATGGCTACCAAAAGCAAGTGAAGAGTCAAGTCAAGTGACTTTATTGTCATTCCAACCATGTGCAGTGGTACAGTACGCAGTGAAACAAGACAACGTTCCTCCAAGACCACGGTGCTACATATAACAGACAATCAACACAGGACTACATAAAGTGCAATGTTCAAAGATTGCAAACAAAACAAAAACAGCGCAACACCAGACAGAACAGAACGATACAGACACAAGACAGTGGAGACACAACAGTGCAATAGAAATGTGCAAAGGACTGAGTATTGTGCAAAAAGTCACTTAGTGTATGAAGGTGTGTGTGTGTGTGTGTGTTGGTCTGGAGTGGCCGCTTCATGCTGCTGCTCCGCCGCCACCGTGAACTTACTAAGAGAGACGTGTAACCAAATATTAGTGGGGGTCTGTGTGTACATTTAGAGTCCAAAATAAATTCAACTTGAGCACCAAATTCTTGCTTTAATGTCATTAAAGGTATATGGTATAGACTGATCAGTCTCATCAACCTTGTACATTTGATTTTCATTTGTATCCACATATGTCTTATTGACTTGACAAAATATCATCGCTTATGACTCCCAAAAAATTAAAAATGCATTTGTTGAGTGACATTGAGTGACATAGTATTATGTGCTTTGAACCTATGGAATTTATAGATGTAGCTGATTACCCAAACTTGCTAGAATTAGCTGGTAACATTTGGCGAATGAACAAACAAACAAATAAAAAGCAGTGCTAATGTTGAAGCCAAAATCAGTGGGTTACATCACAGCTACTTCCATGTTTTGAAATTATGCTCCAACTTATTGGTCAAATCTTTATTTATGAAAGAGCCAGTTAGAAGAAAGTTGGATTTAAGAGAATCTGACAGTGCTAAAATAGCTAAAATCGTTAATCGTGCAAAGCTATAGTAGACACCCAGAATAAAAAATATCAAATTGCAAATGATCACCTTTAGGCTCTCCCATTTCTACCACACCAATGGAAGGTGCACAGTGATGGTTTACTGAGCCTCAGGATAAGTGACAGCTCATCACGATGAGTGACAAGCATCGAAGTGCACGGGCGTTTTAATCGCCACTGACTCAAACCAGAGAATGAGGATATCACCCGGCCCACACTCACACACTCCCACCAGACAAAAATTCACATGTGCATACATATACTGACTTTACCGCGTGAACATATATCATTTTAATTTGACTATCTGTCATTCAGTTGACAGAATGCTTTTCATTTAGATGAGGACAGTGACACTCTGCACTATGTGCAAGGTCAGATAGTGAAAGACATTTTTTTCACTGTAGCTAATAAATACATATTCCACAGGTTTACCGAAGGACACTGGTGTACTGAAGAGATGTAGGCAGTATTACTTGGTTCTTGGGGACTGATATGCATACTGTATAAGTTCACACTTTGCAAGAGCTTCCTGAAAGTTTACAGGTTCAGATGAGCAGGGTCACATCATATCCTGTATTTTTCGGAGAACTGCTCTAAATAGTCTTTTCCAGAACCTTCTGCTACCATTCACGAAGCAATGAAAATACGGGTGCAATGTGTGCAGATGTTTTATACTATGTAAACAGTGTGCCATAAAACATTCAGTTGGTTTTGAAATGCAATACAAATGTTGTATGGCTCATGGTCTTACCTTTTGGTCATTTTGTTTTCGTCACACAACTGTATATAAAAACAGACATAGCACCTGTGACATCACCCATCACCATTTGGGGTTATGCACTTCAATTTTCTAACCATTGCTGAAAAAATGGCATTGCATGGTGGGTCAAAATCTCATGGTACTTTGCTATGTCTGTGATTCCATTGATTTTGACAAAATTCCCAACAGCATTAGCAAAACTGCAGCTCCAAACCATGTCAAAGCCTCCATCTTGGCCACACATAGCTGTACACACTCTCCTTACCTTTTCTCTTTTAGGCCTGCCACTTCTTTTGTTTTCCACTCATCCAGTTTCCTCAAATCCTTACAGGACACACTGCATATCACAAGTTTTTGGCTAATAGCTCGGTTGTTGATGCAAAAGTATTATTTTATGCTTGTCAGCAGTTTTATCTTTGGTTATTTTTCATAGATTCAGCTAAACAAATGGGAACATGTGATGCGCTTTTGCAACAGGCTGGTAGTAAGAAAATGCCAAAAGACAGAATTTAAAACTGGTTTTTGGCTAAGTTTTACACACATCACTGGTTTATCTCTAGAGTTAGGTGTCTTTAACACATCAATGATAATTATCAGGTCATCACTGTTAAATGGCATAACAAACAGTGGAAAAACTACAATGAAGGTGGTTGTGCTGGCTCACCGGACACTCGATGTGATGTGCACATTTAAACACAAGATCCTGAAGGCTGGTAAAAAGGGTTTATTTGTGACAATTAATGGTAGATTTCATGGATGGAGTGTTGGGTGGATGAATTGATGAATGATTATTTTTCTGTACATCAAATTAAGAAAAAAAACAAACAATTAAAGATAAAACCAAATCACACTACTATCAACAAGGATTCAGTAAAATAGGGCAATATGAATTTACATCACTAATGTATCCAACACCTTAGTTTTCCCTTTTTCTATAAAGGAAGCAATAAAGGGCTCTATTGTAACACAAAATATACATTCAAGTGAGGAAATAACCCTTTACCTTGTAGGTAAACCAGTTAATTAAAATCTTCTTAATTTACAATGCTCTTTGTTTTAAGTCTGGTGGTAAGGAAGTAAAAAGTTGGTGGAATTATATCAATATCCTGGATGTTCCCAACAGACTGAGAGGTGACAGGATATGATGCATGGTGGTATATTACTTTTGCACAGTACAGTAATTGGGACCATGATTTAGAAAATGAATTTGAATATGGATTAATACTAGGAAATAAGAGCATAGAGTCATTAGGAAAGTGTTTACTGAGGTCACAGATCAAGTGAGCAGCAGATGGAGAAATCCTGTGATGCTGGCTGGTCTAAGAACAGGTTTTGAAACAAACCTTGAAAGAAAACTGGACAGTCAGTGTATATTTAAAGGTGTAAAGAATTAAAATGAGGTCTAAAGAAAGGAGTCAGAGGACGTGGGTGATGAACTGACCTGAGACATTTGTGGAAGGCAGAAGGCAGAAGGTAAACCAGAAAACTGTGTAAAAGAGGGTAGAGGGAGAATGAAAATGGGAGGAGAGAATCAATGCCTAAAACCGAGAGCAACACTCGAGTTTACTTCTAATGGGAAAGAAAAAACACTTTACACATAAACAAGTACACACACACACACACAAACACACACACACACTACACCTGTCTGATGTTGAGGAGTGTTTGTATGTTGAGTCACACTGACTGAGTGCTGCAGGTGTTATTTACCCATGCCTGTATGGCCCGCCACTGTGCCATGAAAAAAGCATTGATGGGCTGGTTTCAAAGAGCCTTACCTGCTCTTTCAGCATCAAAAAGTGCACTTAGGAGCCTCTGTAATTTTCCATCCCTTTCCTCGGCTCAGGTCATATTATGATGAGCAATAGTCCCCTTCTGTCCCTCTTTCTCTCTCATCCGCAATCCAGCTGCCTGTCTTTCATTCCCCCCACATTTTGTCTCTGTCCTGGATAATTCACCAGCTACACTCAAGCTTTGTTGTATTAATAACAACTGTTGACTTCACAAACAAAGAAACAAAACAAAAGGCAGCACGCTCCTGATAGCGATTCAGTCGTAATCAGAATTTTCTGCAGAAATGTGTAAGATTAAGGTGTAAATGCGCTGTAGACGTACTGGAGATGTAATCATTCAAAGCGCCCCTGTAGGTGGTCAGAGACACATCTGGGCACTTAAAAAAACAAGGTGTAAAAGCAGTGTGCTGCCAATCACCATGCAGCTATGATTACATAAAGACGATAATCACGGATCGAGGTCACACGTGACCTGCAGCTTAGATGGTAACACCAAAGATGCTCGTGCAGTGAAAACAAACCACGTTTTCTTTTTTTTTGGTGAAAAGTCTTTCTGAGAAATTCTTTCACAACACGTGCAAACCTGTTTTAATATCAACGTTTAAATGTCCATTTCAAAGCTTTCCCATTATGCTCATAAAAAATAAAAATAGCTTGTAAAGTACTTTCCCCACATGACTTGTCACTGTAAAGAAAATATTGTAATATCTCTTCTGAAAAAGACTACAGATAGAGGTCTGTAAATTCCACTACTTTCCTTGGAAAAATACTAAAACAAGAAGGTCTGGTAAATGTGGGCCCGCGTTGTAAAGACTTTATCAGAACTGCTATTATGTTAAGGAAAAAATTTACTGCTTAAATGTTAAATACTCTTTGTAGTGTGGTGCAATTCAGTTCTAGTCATTATGGGGGCATTTAGCTAGCTCTAAAAAGAAGGTGTCTGATGGTGAGGGTGCTCCACGGAGAAGAGCTTTTTTCTCTGAGTGCACCGTTCAGTTGTATAAGCAAGATAAAAGAATACCTCAAAGTTTGGGTACAAGTCCACGAGACAGGAGGAGCAGCATGTCGTGTGTGTGTGAGTCTGACCTGCTGCAGAGGAAAAAACAACAGTGACAGCCAGAGATGACGGAATTAGTCTGTGCATGATTTCCTGACTTGATTGAATAATTTACCCACCACGTGAATTAAATCTTCCCACACATTCATAGAAACAGTATCAGTGAAAAATAAAACAAAAACAAAAACAAAAACAAAAATGGAAGACATAAAAACAGACAAAAGTTTGCACTTCAAATCTGGGTGTAAATTACTTAATTATCTATATATGTTTTATTTGACCTTAAATATTATCTATTATTTTAAAACATATTGCATTTGCCAGTAGCGGCAGAATGCCAAGAAAGACAGGTTAGAAAACAGAAACTATAGCAGATAGTCCAGGGCAGCCGCTATCTGTCTGGGACACGGTTTTTATAGTTTACTAAAACTAAACTAAAAAACTAAAACTGGTTGTGGGGAAAAAAATATTTAACCCTTTCACGCAGAGTGGTCACTACAGTGGACAGCTATTCAAAGGCTGTTTTCTTGTATTTGTGTCAGTGTTGATGGTATACTCGCACATAAACCACTACATTGGACACTGATGTGTCACTCCAAACCCTGCCACCCACTGGTCGTTTAATGTTACTATAGATGTATGACGTGTTTGATTGTAATTATTGTTATTTAACCCTGTCATGTATGAATTATGACAACCTCAATCTCGATTTTTTTCTTACATATTTTTATTCATCTTTTCATGCCTAAAGATAAATAAAAATACTTAAGAAAAAAAATCCAGATTGAGGTTGTCATAATTCATACATGAAAGGGTTAAATAAAATAAAAATACAAACTAGACTTTTAAAAAAAATGTAAACTAATGGAAATGGTTTCGTGAACTTGGGAAACTAAAATAAAATAAAAACACAGAGGAAATATAATTAGTTTTTGTATCTGTTAGTCTGGAAAAAGTTTTTCCAAAATTTTGCCTCTGACATAAGCCATCCATACAAAAATATTTAAAGAGATTAAAACTAACAGTGAAACTATAATTCAGAATCATTTAATTCAGGGGAAAAACTGAGTCAAAATGTCAAATGAGCTAAAAATAAAAACTACTTAGACAATACAAAACGATATTGGCTCCGGTCTGTTATTATTATTATTATTAAACCCTTTAAACAGATAGTCTCAATGAGCGTTTATAGGCAGCGAAGTATTTAAATCCAGTTTTCAGTTCAGTTTCAGTTCAGCAGCTAGTGTTAAAATGTCCTGCGGCCTGACAAGTACTATGTTTAATTTCAGTCTGGGAGTGGAGGTAAGCTGGCACCAGAGCCTTGTAAATAAACATCATACAATGATGCTCTCTTCGATTTGCTAGGCAGCACCAACTTTTTCATATAAGATACAACAGTGAGTAAGAAAAGAATCACCTGTGATGAATCGTAATGCACGTTGGCTGGAGCTCAGGAGGTGGGGCAGGTCATCCACTAATCAGAAGGTTGGTGGTTGCTCCAGTCTGCATGGCAAATATCCTTGGGCAAGATAATAACCACAAGTTGCTCCTGGATGCATCTATCAGAGTATGAACGTGTGTAAATGTTAGATAGAAAGCACTTACATAAAAAGGAGTGCTTGTGTGAATGGATGTGAATGAGGCAAGTTGTGTAAAGTGTAATATATAAAAACCAGTCCACTTACCTTTCACCACCTCAGAACCATGCAAATATAAAGAACATCACCACAATCAAGCACAAACAAATTTGTGGATTTTTTTTAATGATCTTATGACTTAAGTAATAATGTGGATTTTAAAAGTGAGGCTATTGTACAGTCAGACTTCAAAGCACATATATATGGTAACTGATCAGCAGCTCATTCTGGTACCAGAAATAAACAATACTTTAAAACTGAGCGTTTATGAGAACAACTGGACAACATCAGAACATATATGTAGAATTTTTTATTAGAATAATCATAAATCTTTTTCTGTATTTATAGAGAGTTTCGCAAGTTTGGAAAATATACTTGAACTTTTTCACGTAGTCTTGTTTAATCCCTCTGTGGCTTGTCAGGGAAACATGAAAACGAGCACGTTTGAAGGCAGTAAACAACAATGGTGTATTTCAGACACATTAATTGCTTAATTGCAGAGGGTATTTTATCCGCCATATTAACATAAGCAATTCCTTGGAAGGATAGTGCTAGCATAGCAGAAAATTGTCCCGAGGGTCTTTGGGGAATTAGAAAGGCAGACTGCATGACGTGGTGGAGGGAGAAGTCTAAGCTAGCGGAACCGACATTTGAAGCTTTTCCCCCTCCTCCTAATTATGATCCCTCTATGCACTCTTTTTCCTCAGCTCTCTTTTCCTCATCACCCTTTCAAAGCCCGTTTCATTCGCTCGGAAAGGTCTGGTCATGTGGAAAATAAGCTTTTCTTTTTATTATTATTATTATTTTTTGTGTACTGGTGAAGAGACATCTTCCTCACACAGTGTGACATCATACTCCTCTCGTAACTTAAAGTGAAAATTTTGACTCAGAAAGAAGTGACATCTTCACACGATCTAATTGTTTTACTTTACCGCTTGTCAAAGTAAAAGCTTCATTTCCACGATTTCAAAATGCCCTCAGTCTGGCAGTGGGAGCAATAATTCCTCTGCTTTCCAGACACTCTTCAGTCTCTGCTGTTTACTTTTTGTATTTATTTCTCACAGTTGTTCCTCTTCCCTCATTTCCCTCCAAACATTGCCCACCCATCCAGCGTGAAACAAAGAATAAAATCTCCTAAACGAGATCACCCGCCATGTAATCTCGCCAAACAAATGACAAACACCCGCTGCTTTAGAGAAACGCTGGCCGCAAACGACTCCCGCTGTCCGTGATGGCAGCTTGTGTGCACGACTAAATGCACCACGCTGATGGCAGCCAAAGCATTGCGAGACGCTCCGCTTTCATTTCTATTTGCCCTGTGCTGTTTGCTGACTCCGGAGATGCTTGCATTAATGGGAAATAGAAAGTAATGAAAAGCCAAAGGAAGAAATCAACCTTGTCTTCCCTCCCTCCCTGCTCGCTTCTCTATCTCTCCGTACCTGCTGCGAACATGCACATTACCACATCGTCCTCCAAAGCTTGCCACCTTGTCCAGTTGGGCTCATTACAATGATAAAGGTCTGTGAAATAGCCCCGATCTTTCATTCTCCAGGCTCAGTCCTTGTCAGCACTTTCCTCCCAGATATTGTTCGGGTAAATCGGCCGACATTTCCTTCACATTTTCTCTCTCTCTCTCTCGTCTAACGTAAGTCAACTGTCGTTTCATCTTTACTGTAGTCAAAGGCCACAATAAAAGCAGCTGTATCACAAGTCACTGTGACTCCAGACTTATATCTGCTGTGAGCTATGACAGGCTGTACTGCTTTCACTTAGTGTGGTTTTCTTTGCTTGGTTATCCTTGTGCCCCTTTGCTTTCTACCAGATTTTATTGTTTTCACCTATAAGGCTATGTGTGATCGTGGCAAAATGTGGTTCCTGCGATGCCTATTGTAGCAGGAACCACCAGTTTGTCCTTTGACAGGTGTTTATAAGTGAAACCTGTCATCTGTCAATAGCATCACCAAGAGATAAGCATGACACTTTACAGCTGTGCAGTTGAGATCAGAACAGTTTGAGGATGTAAGAAGGCCAAATGAATACTGTGCCTTTGCCTGGATCATCAATTTACACTTGGCACAAATGTCTGGTGGGTCCCGGCCAACGTGTGTCTCTTATCAGGCTTTTTTTTATCTTTCTTTAGTAATCAGACACATACATATTTATGGAGAGAAATTTGCCTCAAAAGGGTTGCATATGCGTATGATATGATCCACATGCAAAAACTATGATTTACAAATGTGTACAATGATTTGTGTGTAACTTTCGAAGACTTCACTCCACACACAAACACGAAGCAATTTGAAAGCACGTAGAACAACTTTACAAATGCATACATCCAAACCTGAGTAAATATCGATCATTTATGCAAAATTTGTTAAGTTCAGAATCCAATCATTTTACCTTTCAAAAACCTTTCTTTGAAAACTACACGTAACATCTCCATCACAAAACCTTAAGTACCTGTGGACAAGCTCAGTGGTAGAGCCAAGCTATCAATGCATAAACCCTACTGGTCATTAGATATTGACCACAGGAGGAGACAGATGCCACCGATGTCTAGACACGAAAACTCCTCACAATGCACGGAGGTCATCACCCAAAGTCAAGCACCCTGAGGCTCTATGAGCAACTGAAAGAAGGAAGGTGAGAATCAGTGAATGTAAGAGCCAATTCCAGGATGAAGCATGGAGCATTTGCAAATACATCAGGAAGAAGGTCCCCTAAGAACTTTTTATAAACTTACTAAGTAATTTTGGCACTGGCACCAGTTATAGAACCATGAAGAGACAACCAGAGACCAATGAATGTCAGCAAATTAAATAAGAATAATGATGTGTACTTTATTAATCCCGTAGGAACATTTTTAGTCTTGTGCATTTAACCCAGTGAAGCAGTGAGCAGCTACCAATCCAGTGCCCAGGGAGCAGTGTGTAGAGATGGTGATTTGCTCAAGGGTACCTCAGGGTAGCCATTTGGTGGAGTTGAACCCCCAAACTTTTGATCATGAGGAAAGCACTCTACCTACTGAGCCATCTCTGTAAGTAACTGCCCTTCAGCAATGCAGCGTAGGCGGGTTCACTGTTCAAAGTTTCTGGACTTTGAGACAAGTGATACAAACCCAAGAAGGGTGAAGGATTACTGTGATATGCAAGCTTGTGAATACACGCTCTGTTGTATCTTTCTCCTGACCTCCTCTGTACATATTTAGGACAATTTGAACCAAAAGTTTCAAATGTGTATTCATCAATCCATAAGAACTGTTACCACTGTTATTCAGTCCAATTCTTGTGTAATTTGGCATACACCAGCCTCTCCTTGTTTCTTCTCCTTCCAATAATGGCTTCTTGACAGCCACCCTTCCACTGAAACTATTTCTGATGTGGCTTTAGCGAACATTAGATGGATGAACTGAAATCTCAGGTCCTCTGTCAGGGATAATTTTTTTCCTATTTCTTAAGGACATGGCTTTCAGACAATGCTCTTCTGCTTTAGGAGTGCCACTTCTTTTATTCTCCACTTGTCTAATTTCCTTAAATTTTTGCCTAGATATGCCAACTTTTCAGCTACTGGCTCTTTGGGAATCCCCTTGTTGGTCCAAAAATACTATTTTATGCCCATCAAACTGTGTTATCTTTGGCTTTTTCTGTAGATGTAATTAAATAAATGGTAACAAATGATGTGTTTTTGCAACAGCCTGATAGGATCTAAGTGCCTTAAAGAGTTAAATGGTTTAACAAACAGATTAAAAAAAGATTCCTCTGAAAATAGTCAGGTACTAGGACAGGACTGAAAATGAGTGAAAAACCAGTCAAAGGAAAACTTTGAAAGACCTCCAGAAAACCTCCAGAACTTCTGTTCCAGACATCATCAAAACCTACAATGAAGTCTGGCTCCTCGGAAGCAAAATATCAAGAAATGAATAGTGGCTCAAGACTTTTAAACAGGATTGCACTTTAACACTTGTTAAACATGGTGGTTAATACCCTAATCTATAGAATGTCACAGTTTGCAATGATTTGGGTTTATGGGTTTGAAATGTATCCATACTTAAGGTCAACAAGCTTGGTTGTTAGGACAGATATTTTTTTTACTTGTGACTGACAATCAAACAGAGATCGTGGATGATATATATGATAAAAGAGTCCAGGCCCAAAGACCTTAACAAGTCAAGCTGTGTTTTTCCTGCTTGGAAACAGACTCAATCTTGAAGACAGATTGGTCTGTTTTGCAGTAATCTAGCTGACATTGTGTAGTGTCTTTAAATTGCCACAGTTCAACAGAAAAAATTTTTACCATCTGGATGACTGAAATTACCAGTGTGGGCAGGGTGAAAATCAAGCCAACATCCCCCAATAATACCACTGCTATGAAGACATAGTGAGAAATCTGTCCTTTGTCTCACATCCACATCGCTATCCAAACTTTTTTCTTTCTTATTTTTACTGATTACCAGATCACAGACTCTCAGGGCACTCCTATAACTACCCACAGCCGTTTGAAGGGGGGCACGGCTGTATTGATCGGGCTGAGACTCATCACTCCCAGCTATCTTTATATAAAAAGTTAAAGTTTTGACATAAAAGGTTTGATGTCAGAAGGAAAAAAACAAACAAACTGTTGCACAGTGACAGCCAACTGACCAGAGCTGGTGGGAGGTATGCAACACGATGAGCAGCATGATGTGGAAGACTTATTTTGTTAATATGCCTTACAGATCTTCCACTCCATTAAAGGTATAGGCAAGGGTCTCGTTAAGTGCTGTTTTGACACATGACTGCTCTAATTCAGTCCA
>VUQG01043792.1:34561-45102 GCA_015106755.1 Etia nguti | reverse complement strand
TGTACAAAATTATTTTTTTTCATTTAAAAAAAAAAAAAAAAAAAAAATCAGGTATAGTTTTTCTTCCCTGCTTATATTATTGCTCACTTTCACATTTTACACCAGTAACATTGCTTTCATTAACACTGAGTGTGCAACTAATGTAGGAGGATGCAGGCGGTAACTGGGTTTGTAGAGGTACACAAACAGAAGTACACCCAACTTTTGACCATGAGGTGGTCTCCTGTGTGGTTTGATTTACTTGAGTTTCACCAAAAATACCCCTTATGGTAGGAAAAAGAATTTCTTTGGTTAAAATATAACCTTTTACAGTTTTTATTTCATAGTAGAAGGACACATTTTTCCATGAAGTTCCAACTCGTCTAAGGTGGACAACAATTTATAGGAACTTTAAACAATTAGTCTTCGACAGTATATGTGATATTCAGGTATAAAACTCCAGTGAATTAATAAATAAAATAAAAGCTACGTTGGTATGCACACCGTAGATAAAGGCATTGGGGATTAGCCAACTCTTTATTGATAATGCCCTTACTATATGGTAAACCAATTAACATCACCAGCATAGAACCAAGTTTACCATTGGGTTGTGTAGCCCCTGGTCACTGCAGACCAGCTTCAGTCTGTGAGCTGCTGATGCCCATAATGGATGCTGGAACAGGACAGATGATGTCTTATAAAATCAGCCATATCAGCAGTAACCTGATCTAGAAAAAAAAAAAGTGGTATAACCATTCCCTCAAAGGTATGTGGTTATTCACCTACTTGGGAAACCTGCTACTTATGTTAGCGTCACTCTGGATATTTTCTTATTGGCAGATTGTAACTTTAAATGTCATTTATGCAAATATGAAATTAGGGATATTCCATCTATCCCAACTTCATCTATAAATTGCTGCTGGAAATATTATACTACTCAGGTGACAGAGCAGGTCAGCCACTAACCAAAAGGTTGGTGGTTCGATCCCAGGCTGCTCCAGGCTGCATGCCAAATATCCTTGGGCAAGATACTAACCCCATGTTGCCTACTGGTGGTGGTCAGAGGGCCCGGTGGCGCCAGTGTCCGGCAGCCTCGCCTCTGTCAGTGCGCCCCAGGGCAGCTGTGGCTACAATGTAGCTTGCCATCACCAATGTGTGAACGTGTGTGTTTAGTTAGAAAGCACTAAGAAAATGTGCTTGGGTGAATGCACAAGTTGTGTAAAGCGCTTTGAGTGCTCAGAAGAGTAGAAAAGCGCTATATAAGAACCAGTCCATTTCCATCTACACTAGCTACAGTAAGATGATGTGCCAGTGGTGATGGCATATTGGTGGTTTGAAGTTTTAGTTACAAAATCAGTTGAATGGAAAGAAGATAATCACTCTCTCTGTTTTTTCTATAGTATTGTTGAGATTTATAAATGTATATTGTAATATTGCTCAAGCTGTGTAGTAGTACCAGCTTGCTTGAAGACGAAATATTAAATTATACATTTTTTTTTCCAATGTAAGGAACACAGGCTTAAACAATGAATTGTATTGTCCTGTCTTCCTCCCCTCACTAATCAACCAGTGACAGCAGATGGCTGCCTCTCCCTGAGCCTGCTTCTGCCTGAGGTTTCTTCCTGTTAAACGGGAGTTTTTCCTTCCCACTGTTGCCAAATGCTTGCTCATAGAGGATCGCCTGATTTTTGGGGTTTTCTCCATATTATTGTAGGGTCTTTACCTTACAATATAAAGCACCTTTAGATGACTGTTATAAAAATAACACTGAATTTAACTGGCTTGAATTATGTTCCCTTCCATTTTTCTTTACATGTCATTCTAAAAGAACTTTCATGTGATAGGCACTACTACCAGGCTGACACTGGCACTTTTTTCCTTTTCTTTTCTCCATGGTATATATATCGGTAACCTTGATTTAGACAAAGAAACACACAGAGATCCCACTCTAGCATGAAAATCGAAGAGCTAAATCCAAATAACAGAACACAGTACTATTTTAAGACTATTATGATTAGGGTTCACAGTTAGCTTTCGAGCCACTGGTGCTGAAAATATTTTGCACTTGTGATGCTGCGTTGCACTTTGAGTAAAAGCAGCCACCTGATGGCATGATATTAGTTTCACCTATTTCTGCCATGAATAGGAAATGTAGCAGCAGCAGAGCCCGGGGATACTGTAGTGCCACTGTTTAATCCATGAAAGTGAGAAGGGGATTGTACAAATGGTTATTTAGGAGCACTTGAATTATTTTGGTATCCTCAGTCTGATCGTGCACGCTGAATATCCAGACATGACACGATTAAAGCCTCCAGCTCCGAGCGCTTTGCTGTCACACTGTTTTTCCGTTTCAGTGCACCACCTTGGTTTGAAAACCTGCCTGGTGCGTACTGTATGCAGACATAAACATTGCTCCTGTGACAGATTTGAATGCACTGAAATGATGAACGGATTGGATGTGTTGGTTACACGTCACCTACAATATGGCGTTGTTGCAACCATTTTGGATCCACTTGTACTATTTAGAGCGATTTATCACTTTCTTTTATGTTTACTTGCTGGGTGTGTGAGGAAAATCACTGCAACAGTGAGAAGGCTGCTAATGAGATTAAAACTGAGAAAAAACACATCCAGATTTCCCACAAGCCATGAGGGCAGTTTCCTTTCTGATGTGTGTATGCATGTGCCTGTTTTTTATTCAATATGTATGCATTTTAAATGAAAATGATGTGAAAACAAAGATCTTAGTAATTCAATATTAAAGCTCTCACCGTTTCTTCAGATGATGTTTTTTTATCCTTTGTTTCAGCTCCATTTGAGAAAGAAATAAGAAAGAAAGGAAGGGAAGGAGAAAGTATTAATTTGAAATGAGGGAGACCTCAAAAACCTCCATTATCACAGAATTTGTTTTGGTGTTTTAATACTTATAGAGTGGTAAATTCAAAATTAATTATGCATGAATTTGATGCATAAATTACGGGTTGAGACATGAGGAGGGAAAGCTCGCACGAAAATGGAAATCGGAGGCTATCAAAGGACAGTGTCGAAAATCTTTCACCGTGTGCAGAAGATGGGAAAATAAATGTTTATTTTCGGGTCACTGGGAATGTTAATTAGAAAAGCTTTTTTTTTTTTTTTGTCTTTCTTACAAGCATGAATGGGTGCTGGGCTCTGAGCTGAATGGGACTGCTTCTGCAAAGCTATTTCTGATGCATTGTAAATGACAGCTTGTCAACATAAAGGACATTTTCAATGACAGGTTGCCTGTTCCTCTAAAGATCATATCCTCCAACCTGATGGCTCCAAGGAGCAGCAATTTTAGCATCATTAGAGTGTACAGTGCACTAACTGGTGTTTGCACTGATTAGATATGCAGATATTATGCTTTTAATAGCCCCGTGCTGCACTTACACAGATGAAAACGCTATTAAAAATATCACTCTGCAGTATATTATGCTCCATATAAGCTGCTAAAGCAAAAAATAAACTAAAAAAATTGGCCTCAGCTTAAGTCTTCATGCATAGTGAATGATTACATGGCTCCGTGTTGTGTGTGTGTGTGTGTGTAACCTAGAGAGGCCCTAAATGGCCGGTTTATTTCAATTTCTATCAGAGGCTCTGATTGCAGCCATAACCTCTCAACGAGCAACAGAGGAGAAGCCTTGTTCCACGTCTGTCAGCTCCCAAACGTGCACTTCATTTGACAAACCGCTTACAGCAGCAAAACGCCGCATGATGGTAATCACACGACATGCGTTGCTCCCACTGTGGTTTTTACTTTTGTCCCGCACCTGCACAGAGATTTCAGATGCGTGCCAAAGCCGGCTTTTCCCGAGGAAGACGTGAGGAGGTGAGGCGCGTGCGTGTGTGTGTGCGTCTGTTTACTGTGTGCGAGGGACTGTAAACATGATTCACTGCAGGGGTTTGATCAAACTCTCTGCTGCAGCACAGTAGGGAGGAGGGGTTCTTTATGGTGGCCAAAGCGGGAAAAAAAAGTACAAAGCCAACAAAAAAGCCGCTCTTCTTCTTGGAAGGTTAAAGTGCACGGACACTCTATTTTGCTCTGCTTTTCTACCGGTGAATGCAACTCAAGGTCTTTCCATGGCTGGTTAGTCCCGTGTACCCATAAAGAATGATTTATCGAAGTGCAGAGCTTCACTTAGCCTTCCAATTCTTCCACAGCCACTATACAATAACGTGTTTAGATACAGTGGCCTTCCACCAACTGCTGATCTCAATAATATGGAACGTGTTGTGTTTAGAGTACGCCCGCAGATTCGCCATCTGTTTCATATCTGCCACTCTGTTGAAAGAATTAAATAGGCTGATTATAGACATTATCAGTAAGTGCCACCCATTGTGACAACAGATGTGAATCGCTCGAGCAACGGCGGTGTAAAATGGTCCCATCCACGTCGGCCACAATCAGATGTTCCCTTCTTTCACTCAGTTGGTTGCATTCACACGCGCGAGTTATTATTTGGAAAATCCATCAACAAAGCAGATAAAAAGATAAAAGCAGAAAACAATACTTAAGCAGTCATTGTAGCGTCTAAGTATAAAGCAGGCCTGCCATTTTTGACTTTCAACATCGATAAAATCACTAACGGGTGGGTGGGGGGGAGAAAAACATCAGGCCATGTATTTCCATCTTGAACATTGATTCAGCAAACTATCCCTTTCCAGACACCTTAAAATAATTAGGCCCTCAAAGTTAGCAGGGGAGAAGTATCCGACAATTAACTCCAGCCCTGTGCTCCTATGGCATTTAGTTTTCAGCGTGTTCCATTGTTAGGTATTGACTAAATGCCACATTCCTTCGATCTCCCCCAACCCAACACCCCTCCCCCACCTCCCTGGCCATTAGCATGCCTCTCATTCTCATTTCATAATGCTGCCTCTGTGGAGGTGCAGTCAAATCTCTTGCATTACTGCTGTTTGTCAGGGCAGATGAAATGATGATATGTTAGCACTGCTGTGATATGAAGTGTCTCTCTGAGACTGCAGAAGACCCCCATAATGCCACCTCTGTTCACTTGTAATGGATGGATTGACTGTGTTTCAGAAGACAGACAATGCAGACTTTTTTCCATGCAGTTTTGACCAGTGCAAAGATCAATACCTCATTTTTATATATCAAGGTCAAAACCAATAAATGGGACACTGAATACTAAAGGAGGTTCTAAGATTCTACAGTAGCTTGTAACATGATATAATAAAATATTCCAATATCTACAGGTAAATGTGCTGTAAAATCACACAGATGTAAATCTGCCTGTGACATTTTAATAGAATTGAGGCTGATTTATAGTCCTGTTTTGAATCACCATAAAGACTACACTGTAGTGGGTGAAATCGGTATATGTATTTATACTTGTTAGGTTTATTAAATGCAATACAAATATTATAAAGTGCTATTATAACTAGAAATTGACAAAAGAGTTCTGCTGAATATTAATAATAATAATAGCTATAAGCATTTAGGCAAGCTAGGTACAACTGGAGCCTAATACAACTGTGCTAATAAATATACGGTGCTTACATGAACTATTAGTACCAAGTAAACTAATCACAGTGATGATTTGCATCGCTGCAATGTGTACTTTCTCTTCTGGGAAGATGCACACCAGGCTACAGGCTCGGTTATGATGCAGCTTATACAGCTACATCTTAGACATAATGCTGAACTTTAACTCATTAACTTCAGTAAATACAGCTGTCATGTACCACAGCTTGACACTGAAGCCGATGTACAAGATACCTAATGGCCAGTGCCACCAACAGCCACACACTGGTTATAGGCCAAATCCGGCCACAGTTTTTCAATAAGCTATTTTGATCTAATTAGCGTGTTAATATTTTTGTTGGTGGTCAAAGTAAAAATTCTGTCTGCTTCTCTTGTATTCCTTCCCTTTCTTCTTATCTCTCCTGGTTGCTCAAAAGGCAAAGTCTGGTTTTTCCTCAAGACTGTTCCTGTTTAAAAGGGGGTTCTTCCTCCCCGCTGTCACCTAGCGTTTGATCCTTGGGGGTTTGTCCGGGGTTGGGTCAGGAAGTGCATATGCTGTAAAAATCTGTAAGTCAAATATGCAGAGCCATCCACTATGGCATCCTCTTGTAAATGAGGGACCGGCCCTCTCTGGACCATTTTCAGTGCAACTGCTGTTTTCAGATCGCTACATGAAAGCCCATTTATAGCACCCTGTAGCTGTATCTCTGTAATGCATGCATCTCCTCTAGCATGTCAAAATTTTAATAATTCAACTTAATTTTCTTTTTTGTTAAGTAGACAAAGTTACAGCAAGGCAGATCAAGCAAGTAGTCCAGGCAGTTGCATTTTCAGTCCGCTCTGAGCTGATATTTGCTGGCCTGCACTGACAAATATGGCTTAGGTCATTTCTGCTGAAGTTTTTTTGCTAGGCAACGCAGGACATTACAGTAGAACTCCACACTGACAGTCTCCATGAACTATGACCTTGTAGTGCACAGAGTCACCCATGCTCATGGTCTTGCTTCTTACCTGACATGAAGGCTTTGTGCTAAGAAAATGTGGACTTTTCAACAGAAAACTGCTTGGTCATAACCGGAGATCCAGCTCTCATTTTGTCATTATCAACCAGACAAAAGTGAGATCAGTTTTGAAGAAAAGATTATGTTGGGACATTCTTTCTCTCTTTTTTTAAATTAGGGTTTCTTGTAAAATAAAGCTGTGCTTTCCAGACTCTGGTGGGTAATATGGACGGGTGTGATTAGATTTTCATTGTAAGAACACCTACAAATTAACCTACACCTGAATGCAGGCGCAATCACTACCAGCACTCACATAAACACGCACATACACACCTAAAAACACACAGACACAGAAAAATACTGCCTGCCTCTATTATGTCGGTGCCCATGTTCTTGCTGTCTCTTCTACCATTAAATACACACACAGATGCACATAAACAACTAGCAGCCAATTACTCTCTCATTAATTATTTTACATGCTGCCCTTTATGGTGATTACTGTGACCTTTCCCTCCAAAGCATTTCCTCCACTCTGCCTCTGCCATCCCACCATCTTGGAGGCTTTTAGCCCCCGATGTTTCAACTGCGCTCCCAGAAAAGCCAGCCCCCACAATCGACCAGGCGAAAGACTGAGACCAATTAAAAGTATTTTACCCAGCACTTAAGGTTGACAGGAGCTGGCGTGCTCGGCTCAGCAAATGCCATTTTAACAGCAAATTCATGAATGCGTAATTGTTGGGCTAATGAACCTGATGGTTTGAGTGCTGTAATAGATGGACCCCCCATCTCGGCAACCACGCACACACATGCCAAAAGCAGTCATTTCTGCTGTTTTTATTCATTAGACCTGTTTATTTGGCCATGGAGAGAACCAGTCCAACATTTGTCTGAGTTCTTTAGCTGAGGCTTACACTTGCTACATAGAAAGAGAAGGAAACAGAAACATACAGTGCACACATATATCCTGCATCTGATAGTTGTCTGAAATCTAGATATGCTGTTGTTTGGTGTGTCACAGCTCATTTACTTTCAGAAAAGAAAGCAATCTTTCTTTTTAAGGGACCTTTTATATAGATGTTAAAATTATTAAAAGGCTAGAAAACAAGCAACTTCACTAGTTATTGGTAATGTACAGAAATGCTATACATTCAATATTGTGAAACTGCCTTTTTGTTTTTAAATGTAAACTGCTGTAAAATGATCTCTTCTAGGTGTTATGAAGATTTTGCAACTACATAACTTGGATTCATGGATGTTTGCATTTGAAGGTATCAACAGTTATCCCATAGAGAAAATGCTTTTTATGGCCACGGGGGATTTTTCATTGCAATTCTGTTGAGTAACCATGAATGAGTGGCAGAGCTTTTTCCAGCAATACAGTCCATACTAGGCAATCACTACATGGGAAACTGCATAAGTAGGGATGGGAATCGAGAACAGGTTCTTACAGCAGTCCAATTCCTTGGAATTTTTAGTCTGCCTGCCTACTGATCCCGCTTATCGTTTCTTGCACTCGCACTACAATGAGCCGCCTTCAGTTCGCGTGTCAGAGGAGGAAAGTAGCGAACCAGTCTAGACCATCGATATGGACATTAATTTTTATTGCACAAAATGACGAGGTAAATGGTAAAGCGGAAAACTGCATCCAGGACAGAAACAACTGCATTATGCTTCTCTTTGCAAGCATATGCCAAGACAGCATGCTAATGCTAAGCTATCCAAGCACCCAGAGTGAAAGCTGAGTGAATGCCGAACCCAGCAGCCAGACCCTTAACTTCAAAGGTAGCAAACAGATGAGCAGTCAGACTGCAGCCTTCCTTTCTACCCGTTCACGTTTCTAAAGCAGAATCACTGTAGAGATCGTTTTTTGCACTGGATTTATCTTTGCTTTGTGCGATCAGCCTTGTGTTCTACTCGGAGTAAGATCTTAGAGATGTGTGTCCTCATTAGGGATTTGTGTTGGTGTGTGGGGCTGTAGCCTCAGGTTTATATTGTTAAATGGTGACTATGACACATACTGTTTCAGATCATTTTACACAGTAACATGAAAGTAATGTAACGAGTAGTATAACAAATTACTTTTTCCCGGGGGTAAATAAGTAACATACTGCATTACTTTTAAGAAAAGTGTTCTGTGTGATAATAATAATAATAATTAATAATAATAATAATTAATCCCTCAATAAGCTTCCATGCAAGGAAGTGTATCCAAGGTAACAGCAGTTTTTATTCATTTGTAAAGTGGTATATGTCATCCATATGAAAAATGAAACAAAGTTAAAGTAATTGTGTTTTTTTTATTGCATATTTATCCATTTATTTACCTATTTTATTTGGTTGACATGTGAAAAAAAAACCCCGGTGCCTACAAATACATGTTTGCTTGGATTAGTAGTAATTCTTGCGATCCAAAGATCATGAATTCCTGGAGGGGTGATACATCTGCTTCGTGTTTCATATGCAACAAAAAAAGAAAAAGCATTTGATACCCTTTAGGATAAGGACTGTAGCAAATTAACATACAAGCCTCTCACCAGAGCTCAGATGAGTGACACAGGTTACTGCACCTGCATGTGTTTGTAATAGAGTAGGAAAAACGGTTCAGTTCACTCCCATGGTGGAAATTTTAAATGCCACCTAATTTAAAAAGCTCATTCAAATTAGCTCGAACGCTGGTGTGGCTATCGATCATGCTGTCAGGTGCAGGTTTAAGAAGGAACACAGTATAATCACTGGAAATGTACAGTACTGCTACCCATAAATGCTGTTTAAAAAGTTCACGAAAATCAGAATATCTATTTTCTTACACACGCAATGGATATTTGTATTATGGAGACTTCTTTGTCCTTCAGAAGTTTGCTGCCTATGAATAATCAGTAAAAAGGCATCAGCTGTGCAGCCAGTATGCCCGTGTATGCCTTTCTTTTTCTCTGTTCAGCTGTGTTGTCCCTTCCCGGGGTTATTACACAGGCCTCCACCAGGCTTTGTTTGGCCTTCCATAAGGCTCCAGCGGGACCTAATGACTTTCATTATCAGATGGGGGAATTTAATTTGAGCTGCACCGCTGTCAGAGATGAGTAGTCTGATATGGAGCCATGCAGGAGAAAATAAAAGAGTGAGTAATTACTCTTTTAGGGTGTGGGTGGGGTGGGGTTTGTGGGTGACGAGAGCAGAGCGGGTCGAGGCGCTGAGAGAAAGAGTGGGAGAAGGCAGGAGAGACACGGAGCATGGTTTATGAAAGAAATCAATAGTGAGTTGCCAGCGTCAGGTTATGAGATTTGGAGTGGGGATCTGTTTCCTCATTGTGACCGGAGCAATGGTCCGCGTTATTATCCACGAGGCCCCTGGACGGGTAAGCAAACAAAAGAGAGAGCCGGGTGAGAGCGAGGAGCTGTTTGCGGGTACACGAGAGCGAGGCCAGATTAGTAATGTGTGATTAGGAATCTATTCAGTTGCAGAATTACTGCCTTGCACTCCGTGAAAAACACGCTCACTCCCCTTTTCCTGCTCAACACAAACCTGATGTGACTGCCTCATTTCTGAGACTGAATGGGAAAATGACTGAGGAAGGAGATAAATATTCATCAGTTTCCATTTCAGTTTCCCAAACCGTTTGGTAAGTTGAAAGTTATGGCTGTATGTGTATATATGAATACTTTTTTGCAAAATCTACAAGGTCGATTGCAACGCGTGCCGATGAAAATTACCGCCTGCGCAGTCACAGCAGATGTCCTGACATCATCTTTCCCGGCTAAGATGCAGCTCACTTTGGCAGCAGAAAAGTGACACCACAGCACCAAACCTTGATGAAGACAAGAAGGCTGCAGTAAAAAGGAAATCTCTCAGAGGTGTGCCATTGCCAAGCGTCGCTCCCTGCTCTTCCAGCATTTGTAAATCTCCCATCTGTCTCCACAGGTCTTTCCAATAGCAGGATGCCTGCTCTGCTGTGAAGCATCAGTGAGGCTTATTAGTAACAATAAGGCACAGCCAAACAAAAGGGGATAAAGAAGCTTATAGTGTTCAGCTCGACTGATGATTTCTTTTTTTTTTTTTTT
>VUQG01043792.1:13277-32576 GCA_015106755.1 Etia nguti | reverse complement strand
TTATAGCTTCATTTATATGGCCAGCAGAGAGCAGCATTGCTATCTGGTTGGCATTACAGAGAACTTTGGAGTGTGAGCAGTATGTGTTTCCTGCTACTGAAGCAGTTGTGGCAGCTATGTGTGTGGGTGTGTGGTGGTGTCTAAATGGAAGGAAAAAAAGAGTGGCAGGCAGGTGGATAACAGGAAGAAAGAGAATAAAGCAACAGCGACTGACAGATGGGCAAAAGGGGGGAAACTTAAACATTGTAATCTGCTGCCGAGCTGACGGGAGTCGGAATATTAAAAATGAAATGCCTGATTTAATTTGTGTTACTTTCACAGTCACTTTGCACTGTATTTCATTATCAGTCTTTCACATCTTTCACATGGAAGCCATCACCATCATCAAATATCAGCACTATCATATTTCAGCCTTTAATAGTGATAAAACTGAGTTATGGATGCAGTAAACTCACTGGTATTAAAGTTAAATCGTTTTACTTGTGCTTATCTGCATGTAGTTTTCATCATTGATTACATGAATTCATTCATCTGCTGTCTGAAGTGCTTACAACACCAAATACCGTGACCGTTACAATGCATACCATCCATTCAGTTTATCATTTAATTCCAGGAAGGTTTTTTTTCCCTACATGTCCAATATGTTCTGTGACAAACAATGAAAGGATTTACATGAAGATCATGTATTCCATTAAAAAAGTTTGTGACACTCATTGCACAAATTGGCCACGATCCTGGAGTGTTTTACAACAGTGGGAAGAATATGATGCACTGTCGGAAGCAGGGGAGACTCTCCCACTTTATGAAAAAAAAAACTTGGGCTGTGTCTTCCTTTGAATTGGGAAGGACTGACTACACATTCACTTTCAGCAACCGTGCAGAAATTGTAGCTTTGCTGTGCGTGTTAATAAAGTTCTTGTATAATGCCCGAGCTGACTTAGTGCGCCCTTATATTTAAACATGTTTGTGTAGTTTATTCTGTCTGCCGACGCTTTAGAAAACCATTCATGATAGACGGCTAAACATGTGAAAATTCCACCTAACATTTGTGAATGTTGCTGGCGAACTTAAGAACACATTTGTGGAACATGTACCTGACCTTAATGGGAATAAACTAATTGGGAATTGCATATATACTGGACAATTTCTTTGCCTGTTTCACTCATGAATGAACAAGGCTATTTAGTGCTGCCATGCAGTTGTGACAGTGGTTTGTCTTCTTATCAATCTGTTACCACAGATCACCTTATGAGCATGGTAACCACAGAAACAACAAAGCTAAAAACAAAGAAGCTAGCTTTATTTTACTAGGATCAAATTATATCTTTTTTCCACTGGCAATAAACCATATTAAACTTTTTTTGTTGTTGTTTTTACAATCTCAGGGAGCTGTAGAACAATAAAGCTGGCAAAATTTGCTGTGCTAATTATATCATGTACTTCTTTCACTGGTATTAGCTAAAAAATATGGTCCTCACTAAGGGTCCCCTCATCACCATGTCAAAACATGAGGGCTGGTGGACAGCAACAGCCTGCGGTTATGATTGGAAATAGCTGGTTACCACTGGCAGGGACGTTCACACCAAAGCTGCCAGACACCTTGAAGGAAAAGTCTCTGATTCTCTAATCATGCTCAAACGCAAAAGCTTTGGGAATGCAAGGGTCTTCGAATAGACAATATCAACAAGTGGAATGGGACAAAAAAAACAGTGTGTTTTAAGACTGGCTTAAATGTTTGAGTTGTAACTGCTGAAGGATTGATATGGACCTAACTAATAATTATTATATTTTCACTAGTTTAGAATGAGTGGTTAGTAAATTTGGGGAGCAGGACATTACTGGAGCCTTTTATGATGATCACCATCCATCCATTATTCTCCTCTGCTTATCCTTTTTAGGGTCATGGGGGGGGGGGGCTGCAATCTATCCCAGCTACCATAGGGCAAGAGGCAGGGCACACACTGGACAGGTCGCCAATCTGACGCAGGAAATGACCACCACCGTTCTTCTTATTTGGATATTGTAATGTCAATGCACGAAATTGGAGCCGATATATCACTGTAGGTCTGTGACAGCAGACATTTTGTAATGTGACAATAATCCTGAATTTCTGTAATTTTCCACATTTATAAGAAAGAAACAAAATGCTAAATGTTGTATTTTGATGTAAGAAAAACAGTTGTCTCAAGTAACTGCTATCTCAGGTAAAATGAGATTACCTTTGCTACGACCAGGATATCAATATTTTGTTAATACACTGGTAACACCTAAAAATCACTCATGCTGAATAAGTTTTAGACAAGACAACCAAAACAGTTAGATCATGTGTAAATGTCAATAAAAACAGAATACAGCTATTTTTCAAGCTCATGCTTATTCATAATAGAATATAGAAAACAGGGACCATTCTGAGAAAAATATTCATTCATTTTGAATTTGATGGCAGCCAAATATCTTAAAAAAGTTGGGACAGGTCCAGTTTTACTACTGTGCATTAACCCCTCTTCTTTTACTGAGTTGCCCAGAGAGGATGTAAGATTCTATCTAATATTTATTTTCAATCCTAATTTAAAATCTCCAAATTGAAGGAATCTTTTGATGATAACATGTACTGTAAATGACGAGCTGTTAAAGTTCTTCACAATTATACATTAAGTAACATTATGGAGACTGGTGAAGCTCTTTTTACTTTACTTTTATGAAACCCTGCCTCTCTAAGAGCTCTTTTTATTTCCGATCATGTTACTGAGCTGTTGTCAATGAACCTAATTAGTTACAAAATGTTCCTCCAGCTGTTTCTCTGTAGTACCACTTACTTTTCCAGCCTTTTGTTGCTCCCATCCCAGCTTTTTTGAGATACGGTGCTGCCATCAAATTTAAAATGAGCTATTATTTTTCATGAAAAAGTAAAATGTCTCAGTTTAAGCATTTAATATAGTTTCTATGTTCTGTTGTGCATAAAATAGAGGTTTATGAGATTTGCAAATCACTATTAAAGCACAGCAGGTCAGCTATGGGAAGATAAGTCCATTGTGCTCTAATGCAGAAATCTCATCTCTAAGATTGCCAGCGATTATCTCTATGTGGTTGAAAGTTTATGAGTGCACTTATTTTTGCATGAAAACCAAAATATTCAATTCGATCTGGACCAAAGTGAATGAGTTGTAGCTGTGACGGCGCACACCTGCACCGACAGAGAAAATGTTTTTTAACAACAAGTACTTCTCGTTCCTCTTTGCTCATAAAGGTATTTTCTCTTTTTCACGTGTATCTTAGAATCTGGTTTCTGAACCCAGGGTCTCTGCAGATAACACGGGCATGTACAGAGTAATGCAATTGCAGAAAAGTTGTCATTCATTGCACACTGCGCTGTATATTATTATGACCTTGTTTGAGAGTTGTGTGTAGAGCAGAGATCAACAGTGCAACAGCCCAGACTCCAGACTAGACATCACGTCAAACCTCCTTTTGACTTTTCCCTTTTTTTCTTCCCTCTGCTCCTTGTCTACTTATTTATTCCAATCTCAGAACACCATGTTCCCAGAGAATATTTTACTTGAATATTTCACTACATGCTTTCTCTGCTCCCCTCTCTCTCTGTGAGTTATAATATTTATTTATTTCAGGAATAATTTTTTGGTGAATTACAGCAAAATGGCTACAGCTGTAATCAGAGGATAAGTAGCAGCCGACATGGCAGGTGTTTGAGGGAAGATAAGGCGAAAACCATTGTGAGGCTGTGCCTGCCTTCCATTTGAATGTTTTGGGGCTCCGACTTCCTTGTTTGATTTGTTACCTTCAGCTTTCCTGTGAGCAGTCGGGAGGGAGATAGCAAGAGTTTCTTCTTAGTGTGCTTTTTTTTCTCACTACAATGTTTGTGCCGTCCTTCAGATGTAAGGGGTTAGGTTTTGGGCATGACCAGACAGTGCCACAAAGATGAGTGCATGTCAATAGTGCCCTTCATAGCCCTTAATAGATCACGAGGAATTATGGTTCAAATTATGTTTTTGCTCTCTCAACTTTACAAGCAGACAGGATGGCAGGGTGAGTGTGCATGTCCACTCTCATCTGTACACAGGCTCTTCAGTTATAATATCCACAATGACACACACATACACACACCTGTCTCTCAGGGAGTAGCTGTTAATTATATCACTGTGCTGTTTTGTTCCACCAAGTCCTCCAGAGAAGCTAAAGCCAACGTGATTTTTGGCTCAGGCACTTGCAGAATGAAAACTGTTTCCACCATGCTCTTAGTGCTCCATTATTAAGCCAATAAAGAAGCATACAATGCTGTGTGTGTGAGAGGGTGTGAGTGCTGGGGGTGGTGGTGATGGTGGGTTCTTGTGTTGAAGCTGCTCCTGCACAGCAGTCTCATTTTTATTAGCTCCCAAGACACAGTTGACGCCAAGAGAAAACATCAGAGCCTGCACTGTCCTCCTTGCTTCCTTTCTTTTAAATTAAAGTGATATCTCATTGCTGTACAACAGACTCGCTGTGTAGGAGCTGGGAAATTGAGAAGAATTATATTGATTCCTGCCATCACTAAAAAGATATCTGCTTTGTTTCAACACACTTCTTTAAAGGCAGCATTCAAAGGGGATTTTTGGGGGGTAGATGTAGGGCCTGAAGTAATGCCACATTACTGAAAGTTTGGGTGTAATCACTATTGTTTTGAATCACACTTGAAGCTTGATCATTAAAGCTATGACACAAAGCTCTGTAGTAAAGAGTAGGTGTCTTAACTTGACACAAGAGAGCAACTCTACATTACTGTGCAAAATGACTGAGCCACCTCTCATTGCTTCTATGCCTCGTATAAGAGTTTCTTACTTTTTACAGCGGTCTTGTCCAACAGTTGAAGTTTTTTGAAGGTTTTTTTCTTCGGACTTTGGCTGTTTTTTTTCACTATTTTTCAGTCCATGTGTTAAGTCAACACAGACTTACAAATCATTCAAGCATACAAATCAAGAGACCTTGTTACTGTATGTGTCGAGTCCACACCGACAGGAACAGATGACTTGGCCAATAAAATAATTAAAATTTTATCTTTAGCTTGTATCTTTAGACATGACACAAATTCCATGGTTCTAGTCGTAAAAGCACATAATTTATTCACATTTCATCCATTTCTAGATGAATCTACAAAAAATGTCAAAGATAAGTTTGACAGGTATGATTGTTTCTTTTTTATCCCTAAAGATTTATTAGCTGAAAACTTGTTATATCTCAACATAGTGTGCAGTGTGTCCTTAAAAACATTGAGGAAACTAGACAAGTAGCGGACAAAAGAAGTGGCAGGCCTAAAACCTATCTACAGCAGATGAACAGCATCTGAAAGTCTTGTCCTTTCAAAATATGAAAGTAATCCAGGAAAGACATGACACAGGACCTGAGAGATGCATCTGGCCCTTCACTGGACCATCTATGGTTCGCAGAAGCCTCAGCAGAAATCGTGTGGACGAGTGCCCGTCAAGGAGAAAAGGCTGAGGTTCAATTCAATTCAATTCAGTTCAATTTTATTTATATAGCACCAAATCACAACAGTAGTCGCCTCAAGGCGCTTTATATTGTACGGTAGATCGTACAATAGGTTATTCTAAAATACACAAGAACTGGACTGAAACTCAGTGACAACAGGTCTAATGGAGGGGAAAGCAACTGATTGGCAACTGCTTCATTTTTCAGCATGACAGTAATATCAAACACACTTCCAGTGCAGTAGAAGTATACCTGAATTTAAGAAAAAAAAAATACACAGAATGGCTTCCCCAGAGCCCAGAAGTCACCACTACTGAAGGAGTGTTGGATCATCTTGACAGAGAAGGGAACAAAAGGTGCCCAACATCCAAAGAAGAGCTTTGAATGTCTTTCAGCCTGAAGAACTTTCCTCAAGACTACTGAAAGAAATGTAAAAAATGCTTGTCTAAGAGAGTTCAGGCTGTGTGGGAAGAATAAAGGTAGTCATACCACACTGACTTTCAAGCTCATTTGAATGTCTCATACTCTGTTTATCCCTTATATACTGTATTTCCCTTTACATTTGCACGTTTCACGAAATCACTGCACCAATTTCCCATTTTTCTAGCAAAAGATAAAGAAATGAGGGGTAAGTTGAGTCTTTTGCACAGTGCTGTGTCTTGTAATCAGTCACTGACCTGCTTTCTCTTCAACACTTTATATGCATTTTCCAAAAAGCACAAGTAGGGTGGATACTTTTCACATTTTTATGCCTTACTATTTTCTTTGCCCTCATTGCCCTTCTTAATGTTATGTTGGTGTTCAACAGAGAGCACAGTGTGTATAATTGGGAAGACAGTGCAAATAGTTGGGAGGTTTATCTCACATGACCCACCACAAACAAAGTTGTTAATATTATGGTAGAAAAAGAAAATGGTGCAATTCCATTAAAGAAGATACCTCACTGTATTTGAATTAAGTAAATAACATGGAAAGTTTGGTCACAGTTTGACCCCACAATTTGTGGCCTCTATGTTAGGATTTTGTTTGTCTTTTGGATCCAGAAATGGCCATTTTTAGGCAAAAAGGTGGAGTTATTAGCTAACTTCTTAGTTACCAGCTAACTTTAGCAAGCTTGGCTAGCAGTCAGAATAATTCCTCTGTTAAGTACTTAATTCTGAAGGAAATTATGCGGTTACAGTTGCTCCAAGACAATAACAGTAACACACTGAACAAAATTAAAAAATACAATATATTACAAAGTTTACAAAATATAAGAAATAGCTCTCATTTATACAAATAGCTCAATTACAAATATCCAGAATATTACAGAGATGAAATATATATGATTGACATTTTACTCTAAACTGTAAAACCTTGTTATTTGTTATTTTCATTTTAACTATTGCACTGTGTACTGTGCATTAGATGGAGCAGTTGTACAGGCAGGAATGATTTCCTGTGTCATTCAGTGGTGCGTTTAGTTTCTCCTGCGACTGGCCAGCACGTCATGGAGTGGGTGGGAGGTAATGTCCAGCATCGTCCTTGTCTTGGACAACATCTGCCTGTCCGATACCACCTTAAGGGAGTCCAGCTCCATTCCCACAACATTACTGGCCTTGCAGATCAGTTTTTTGAGTCTGCTGGCATCTGTGGCCCTCAACCTGCTGCCCCAGCATGCAAGCATAGAGTTTGGCATTGGCCACAACAGACTCATAGAAAATCCTGAGCATTGTCCAACAGATGTTGAAAGACCTCAGCCGGCTCAGAAAATAGAGACAACTCTGGCCCTTCCTGTAGAGTGCAGTGATGTTTTTAACACAGTCTAGTTTATTATCTATGTGTTCTTCGAGGTATTTATAGCTCCTCCACAATGTCCACATCGACCGTCTGGATTGAAACAGGGGTCACAGGTTTCCTGGTCCTCCTAAAGTCCATAATCAATTCTTTGGTCTTTGTCATGTTGAGCTGCAGATGATTCAGCTTGCACCATGGGACAAAGGAGTCGACCACAGCTCGGTATGCTGTCTCATCACCCTCACTGATGCATCAACAATCCAGGACACGAGAGACGCATCCACCTGCATCGCTGTCAGCTTCTCACCAGGGAGTGTCGGCCTGATTGTATTGAATGCGCTGGAAAAGTTTAAAAACATGGCCCTCACAGTGTTCGCCTGCTGGTCCAGATGTGTGTAGACACGATTGAGCAGGTTGGCATCAGGGCTGGTAAGCGAACTGATGTGGCCTGACAATAGAAAGGAGCTGGTCAAGGACGAGTCTTTCCAGGGTCTTCATGACGTGGGAAGTCAGTACCACAGACCTGTAATCCTGGGGGCCACTGGGACATAGCGTCTTTGGTACAGGAGACATAACGTCTTCCACAGCACTGGGACCCTCTGCAGACTCAGACTCATCATGAACAATTTATGGAAGACAACCTGCGTCAATAAAGTGTATAGGTGCAAAGGAAAAACACAGATACCTGCTAGTTAGTGACTGCTAAGTGACAGAGTAATACGATAAAAGAACTTAACTGCTGAACAAAATTCTTGGATCCCTTGTACCACACGACCCAGAGTCTTAACAAAGTCCAAACGGTTACAGTTGTTATGAAGGAGGAAAATTAGCTAAAGACCAGAACCTTTTTTTCTTTTTTGTATGAGGCTGTAAGCATATGATTTCCTTTGCTAAAGTCATGATTTTTGGAGCCAGAATCAAGAGCTCATTTTTTGGAACTGTAGTTTTTGGCATTTTATCTTCAATTTCCATCCCCGTGCACTCCATATTCCTGTATGGATAAAAGCAGATAATTAATTTACTGTGTTTATTGTAGTTGTGACACAGGACTGTTTGTGTGTGCGTGTGCTAGCCCTCTAATGGACTGGTGACCTGTCTGGGGGGGTAACATGCTTCTCATTTAATGTCATCAGCAATAGGCTCTATAGCCCCACTATGTTGGTTGGATAAGCAGATGAGAAAATGGATGGATGGATTATAGCGTAATCACTGTTGTGTTACATTTTACATGATGTTATTTTGTGAGATGGAGTAGAATTAAGATGGAAATGGCTCCAGTTAGTATTTTGATGGAAAATGGGTACAATTCCATTACACAAGCCTATTCACTGTGTTTGCCTTGATTCAATCTCATGCAAATGACACCAGTCTGCATAGTAATCTCATACACTTTGACACATTTCTAACAGGTCAGTCATGAATCTGTATGCCATTGTTTATGCTGAATTACAGCAGTTTATTACAAATGGCTTCATCAAATTATTTATTTCTATCGTTATTGTGCAGTTTAAATAAAATCCCACACCACCCGCCTCCAGCTGCAGATTTATGATGCTGTTTGTGCACATTTTGACATACTGCATCATTTAGAAAACAACATGATTTTCTGGAGTAACCAATTCTTCAGATGCTGAGCCATTGTTGTCATGTGTCACTGTAATTGGCCCAGCTGTTTCTGAGTGATGAGACCAGTGATGTGACTACCTGACAGCAAATTTGCAATACATATTACGCTTCAAGTCCGGATGCTCTTTGCACCACTGCATCAACGGGAAGCAAAATATCACATGTTCTGCGAGACTCTGACTGCTTTGCCGTGTTTTTGTGCTTGCATGATTAAAGTCGGGCCTTAACAGCCTGCAGTCAGAACTGTAAGGCTGTGCAATGTTGCTTCCATTCTAATAATAAGCACTACATAGTGTTTGCAATTGCAGTCTAAAACCTTCTTCACACAGTTCAAAATTCATCCTGTGCGGAAATATGTTTGGACCAGATGTAATAAAAATGACATAAAAATAGTATTTTCAGAATCACAAGAATTAATCTCTGACAGTTGTAGAGGAAAAGTCGCGTGTTGCCAGAAGCCACTGAGATATTGTGAGTCCATCAAATTTTTACCTGCTGGTGGTGCTAAATGAAAAGTCAGTGAAGTCAGCGCTCAACAAAGTCATTAGGATAAATCCTAAATGCCCAAAAGTTTCACAGCAGGCCATTTAATACTTATTTAAATACTTTTAATCTTGGATCAGGCGGTTGAGTGTCTGACTGACATTTCTATTTCTAATATCTTGGTGCTCCCTAGTCAAAAATGTGCAGTTTGTATTTTGGTAATGTCGAAATCCATGTGCTGCCTTTTTTCCTTCCTGGTTATACAATATGCAATCGAACAGTTATGAGAATTCATCTATAAATATCAAAATCTTGACCTCGCTTTAAAGGCCTGTCCTCATGCATTATCCGCCTGATTTGAGATTAAACAACAATTTCTGTATCAAAATGAGAATGATGAGAACTGGGTGTGTGGCTACAACCCAAAGATCAACAGCCAGTTTTCAGTTATAGAGTCAACAGTGTCACACTTTGGTGCTTGTTTTCTTTCCAATTTAAGAAAACTTAAAAAAGTGTGTGAATTTTTAGCCCACGGTCAAACCGTCCCTGCAGACTTAAATTGTAATGTCCTGAGACACCTGAGGGAGAACATTCAGCAGAAACAGTTTGAACTATGGTGCGCACCAGAGGCTCTATCCACTTCCCAGCTTGGAATTCAAGATGAGAAATAACTGTTTTGCACTTGTACCTCAGTGATGCAGCCTGAGCCTCCAACAGCATGTCAGGACTATACAGTAGACTGTGATTCATTGTGAAAGAAACTATGCTGTTTGTTGATGTAGACCTTCTGTTCTCTTCAGGGCTCATGTACTATGCTAAAGTCAGCTAGTCCTCAAACTACCACTGGAACTACCTGCAGAGCGTGTTAATACAGCCTCTTTATGTTTAACCTGGTCGCTGATTAAATGTCACAAAATGTCATGTGCCTTGGGAGTGTCTGGGTGGTTTTCCTGGTTGTGAGAGAAGTTCCAGATTTCCGTCCTCTGGGGTGGAGCTTCCAGCACCTCATCTTCTCCTCCTTCCAGGGCAATCAGCAGGAGGGTTCTTAAACCAGCGCTGCCTGCCACTCTCCGCCAGTTCATCCTGTTACCATTCATACCAGTTCATGCTCGTCTGTCTTGTGTTTAACATTGCCTCTCTGTTCTCAGATTCATCTCCTGCTGTGTAACTCTTCAGTGCTGGTCCTGTTCGGATCAACTACATCAGTCAGTCTACAAACCAAAGGTTTCATACTCACCTCGCTCCATGGCCTGCCCTCCTGCCCATCAAGTCTCTCTTGGATTTCTCCTCCCTCTGGTCCTCCTGGAACCGGGCCATCTCCTCTCATGTACTCAACCCCCTCTGGACACTCTCACGACCACCCCCTCCTGTGCTAACCGGCCTCCACCTGCAAGTAAGCACACCCCCACTGCAATACCCACTCACCTCTAGCCATTCTCTCGATTTCCTGCCCAGTAACTTCTCTCTCCTCTGTTACAGTTTCCCATTCTGTTGCAACTTGGATTCTCTGGATAATTCCGTCTGGACTCACAGCAAACGGGTTACTCACCCAAACCGCTCTGACTGCCTCCCCCACGCCGTCCTCTACCTGCTAACCAGTGAGACGCAGAAGTTAACAGAACTCACTTACCTGACAAACCACTGGCACTTTCCTGACATCTCTCTCTCTAATGCAGTCGCAAAAACCATCAAGCGCTATGACCAAAC
This sequence comes from Etia nguti, assembly GCA_015106755.1. NCBI lineage: Eukaryota > Metazoa > Chordata > Actinopteri > Cichliformes > Cichlidae > Etia > Etia nguti. Next base: position 21,503 of record VUQG01043792.1, on the reverse strand, counting down.
TGGCTCACATGAGGACCGCGCTAGGAAAGGAAGCCCAAGAGTCACCTCTGCTGCTGAGGATACATTCATCCGAGTCACCAGCCTCAGAAATCACAAGTTAACAGCACCTCAGAGTAGAGCCCAGATAAATGCCACACAGTTCCAGTAGCAGACACATCTCTACATCAACTGTTCAGAGGAGACTGTGTGAATCAGGCCTTTATCGTCAAATAGCTGCTAAGAAACCACGACTAAGGAAAAGCAACAAGCAGAAGAGATTTGTTTGGGCCAGGAAACACAAGGAATGGACATTAGACCAGTGGAAATCTGATGAGTCCAAATTTGAGATCTTTGGTTCCACCTGACGTGTCTTTGTGTGACGCAGAAAAGGTGAACGGATGGTCTCGACATGCATGTTTCCCACCGTGAAGTATGGAGGAGATGGTTTGGAAGTGCTTTGCTGGTGACACTGTTGGGGATTTATTCAAAATTGAAGCCAGCATGAACCAGCATGGCAACCACAGCATCCTATGGCAACATGCCATCCCATTCGGTTTGCGTTTAGTTGGACCATGTATTTTTTTCAACAGGACAATGACCCCCAACACACCTCCAGGCTGTGTAAGGGATATTTGACCAAGAAGGAGGGTGATGGAGTGCTGCGCCAGATGGCCTGGCCTCCAGTCACCTGACCTCCAGTCACCTGACCTAAACAAACTTGAGATGGTTTGGGATGAGATGGACCGCAGAGTGAAGGCAAAAGTGCTCAGCATCTCTGGGAACTCCTTCTAGACTGTGGCTATTTTAAAGAATCTAACATATAAAAGATGTTTTGAGTTATTTCACACTTGTTTGTTTACTACATAATTAGTTTTGATACCTTCAGTGAGACTCGACAATGTAAATAGTCATGAAAATAAAGAAAAACCACCAAATGAGAAGATGTGTCCAAATCTTTGACTCGCAGCGTGACAAGACTTTCTGGAACTACATAACATCCCCATCAGTTCACCATGACAATGCTAATGTTACTATTGTTCTCAAGTAATAATGTTGACCATTCTCACAATTTTTATTTTTTTATTGTGTTATCATTGTAAATCAGGGGTGTCGAACTCCAGGCCTCGAGGGCCGGTGTCCTGGGTCAACACACCTAAATCAAATGATTAGTTCATTACCAGGCCTCTGGAGAACTTCAAGACATGCTGAGGAGGTAATTTAGCCATTTAAATCAGTTGTGTGGGATCAAGGACACATCTAAAACCTGCAGGACACCGGCCCTCGAGGCCTGGAGTTCGACACCTGTGTTGTAAATAGTCAAGCATCATGAAGCACAACTTACATCTGAGGCTCATGGGAATGTCATTTGTTCCAGTTTGCAGTCGAAGATCAAAATTTTGAAGGAAAGTGAAGTTTTGGCCTGGTGATCTTGATCAAAAAAAGTCATTAGAGGATCGTGGCATCAACTTTAGCATCAGTCTCTAAGGTAGTTATTAAGATATATATGATAGATTTGGCCTGACAGTTTCCTTGTAGCAGAGATACTTCAGGTTCTACTCTTCTTCAAGCCTAATGTAGCATTTCCTTAGCTTTGCCCACAGGAGGCTCTCTTTACCAAGAATTTTTCTTCCAGCAATGTTAGCCTTTGATGTGTTTCTTTCGACGAAAATTTCATAAAACTTGCCACCTACCTGCCATCACACAAATATGACTGTGTCATTTGTTCAGAGTAAAAAGCAAACATGACTTGCTGGGAAAATGATCGGAATACAGTGGAGGCACAATAAAGCCGGCTTCAAAATCAGATCAAACAGACTACTGACGTTTGTCTTCTACATCAAAGCAACTTCTTCAAAGTATGGTTAAAAGCAGCCTCTTAAATAAAATGTTAGACAAAGACAGAGGAGGACATTAAAAAAAAAAATCGATACCTCCTGAGTCTTCTGTTGCAATTATGTATAATTTGCTAGAGGCTATTGGAAGAACACTGTCATTTGTTGCCTACCTAGTATACACAATGAGTTTTAAAAAGAAAAAGTTGAAAAGATTTCCAATTACAATCTTAGCTGTCTCATATGTGATGCTAATCCAAAGAAAAAAAAAAACCCTTTTATTTGTCTACTCTTCGTTGCACAGGTGTGACCTTCCTTGAACATTCGAACAAGGATAAACGACGTCTAAACGCACTACTCGCAAAATAGTTTAAGAGCGGTTGACAGCGTTACTGCACTACAAACAAACACAAAGTGTCAGGGATGTTTGCCATGCAAATCTAACATGCACCCCCCTCTTTGTCTTTCCCGTGTCCCTTTTAATCCGCATTCTTCTGAAGTCTGAGTGCAAAAAAAAAAGACAAAGGTTTGTTTTCTGTTGGCAGGGTTTCGTGATCTGCTTGCAGCTAATTGACACTCACAAGATTTGTAAGTCAGAGTGAAGGCAAAGATGTCATAAAACTTTCATGATCAAACAGTGTTAGCGTTGGTGGCTGACAGTTTTACTGTGAAGAAGCTGCATCAACGCTGCGAGGCTCAGGTTAAAAACTTTGTTGTTTTAATTAGTTTATGGCATGTGTGAACTTCATGTGTGTATATCTTTAATCCTGTGCCTTTAAGATGGTTCCCCTAAGCCTTTAGTCCTGTAAAGGAAATGTATGCTTGTGTCTTTTCAGGTGTGTGTGTGTCCGTGTGTGTGTGTGTGTGCAAGAGGAGGGAGGGTTCCCTTCTGCACTAACCCCAAAAAGTCATCTTCACTGAGGCAGCTACTCCTGATGAAGGGGAGCCAGATTTTGTTCCAAGCCACCAGTCTCTTGCTTTTCTCCCTCTACATCTAACCCACTCTCGTACTTGTTCTCCACCTCTGGCTCTTTTCTCTCTCTCGCTCTCTCCTACTCCACCTGCTCCAGCTCTCACTCTCTGAAAACTCTCCGGACTCCTCTGAAGAAGCTCATCTGAGAGTTACTAAACTACTTTTTTTTTTTTATGGTCAGAGGAAGAGGGAGAGTCTCTTTTGAGGCCCTTTGATGCAAAACTTTACATCTTCTTTCCACCCCTTCACAGAAAGTTAGCGTACACATCCATGGAAGCTGTATGCATCTCTGCAAATAATTCTTCGGAGACTCATCTTTGGTGAAAGACTATCAAAGCCGGGGTCTTCAAAACAGATATTATTATGGATGGATTTCACCGCTACGCAATACGCACAGACAAGCGGTTTTTTTTGTTTTTTTTTTAGCCCTGCAGCAAGTATGATGGATGGATGTGCAGCTGTAAAAAGACAGAAAAAAATAAAGTGACACTCAGCGACATTAAATATACAAAGAGTCATGCGCACGCACACGTACCCAGACATGCAGAGCAAACCTGCATGAGGCGCACCAGCAACAGTAGAGCTCGACAGTGCAGGATTGCTTCTAATTGGAAAGCCTGCTCCCAGAATTCTAATGTTGCCGAAAGCCTTTTAACATTCGCTTGATATTCAAAATGCCTCTCTGTAGGTGTTACCCGAGCAGGGTTTCAGAATGTCTCTCTCTCTTTATTTTTTTTTTTGTCTTTTGAAGAAATGATTGTCATTTGACGGATATTACTCTGTGAAAATCAGAGAAGAAACATTAGGAGCAGCGCGGCTCGAGTCCACCTGCCAACCTGCGCATGAAAAACGTTTTAGCATTTCTGAAGTTTGAGTAAATGAAATGCGGTTGCATCGGGTGTCTGTGATACAATTTCACCTTTTTTTTCTCCTTTCTTTCTTTTTTATTTATTTTTTTTGCAGTAAATGACTCACAGTAAAAGCCCGATCAACTGGTTACACAGCTAACTAATCCTGCTCTCTGTGATGCTTCTGTTTCATACTCTGCAGCGACCTTGCTCGCTAAAAGTCTCCACGCTCTTTCTTGACTGTTTTTGTGAGCGTGAAAACACTTTTTCACTTGTCCCCCCCCCCTTAACATGCCTTTCCTCCCTCTTCGAGGTACCACACTATTCAAAATAGACGTCTGCACGTCCGCACTGCAATTATTTGGTCCCTGTAAGCATTATAACAAGAGCTTTTAAATAATGTATACAAAATGTTGGGATGCTGCTGAATGCTTGACACAGGTTAAAGGTGTAATGGGCGAGGTGGCAGGGGGTCTCGTAAAAATCCTCCTCTCTTCTCTTTAGCAATGAGAGATGAGAAAGAAACCATGAGCAGCAACAGAAAAGGAAAGAACCAACTGGATGTTATAGCTGTAAATTAGCAAGAGAAAGAGAGAAATCACTCAGGTTTTATTTGTTGGAGAGCATGTACACCTGCCCAGAGTTTGCAATTAGCCGTCAATTAGCAGCAGTTGTTGTTTGGCCATCTGTCCATAAATGCTGCATCTCCCCAGTTATTAGAGCAGACGCTGTAGCAGCAGAATGAAGCGGTTCGACGTCCACTGATACGCGCACACATACGCCCACGCACGCATACACTTAGCTGTTTTTTCTGACCTCAGCAGGAGTGACAGTTTAACTGGCATAGATGTTGGTTTAACACACGCCAGGGATGTTACAGACGGAGAAAGGATAAGGCGGCCGGGGAGGGGTTCGGGGGGATGTTGGGGTCAGGCCTGCCTCCTCTCCAGTTAATTGGCCTAGCTTGTAGCGTGTGCTTGACAGATTGAATTATCAAGCTGCCTCCATGGTCTGCAATCCCCCCGCGGTATATCCTGGTTGACTATTAATGACCAGCTACAGCAGCCTCCTCTGTTCTGCGAGGCTCTGCTGCTGTTCTCTCTGTTTTCGCCTCTCCCGTCGGTGACTCAGAACCTTAAGCTGAGAATGTCTCGGCGTGTGCCTGTCTCTGTCCATGCTGCTCGATGCCTTTTGGTCTTTCAAATGTAGTTTTCTCACAGAAAAGAAAAAACAACTTTAAAACTGAACTTTTTCGAGTCGAAAAGTTGAACTTTCATTTGAAATTGTACATCTCGGAAGCTTAATTACCTCTATGCAGCCAACCACCTCCGTTTTATTTTTAAAGTGGCAAAGTCTTGATGGGAAGGTATGGCCAGGGCGATGGAGCAGATAATGGCAAACACTGAATGTAGGAAGAAGGTTGATCTACTCTCACTGTGAATTTGGCGATATAGACAACTCTAATGAAGAATCAGCAGGGGTGAAATAGAAAAAGCAGAACAAAGTTTCTACGTAGAGCAGAGTCCATTAGGATCTGTGTCCTGAAGGCTATTAGATTGTCTAAAACAAACACAGGCATTCAACAAAGGTTAATTTGAATATTCATGCACTGCCTGAGCGCTTTACCTTTTATTTCATTTCTGTTCTTTCTGTTCTGTTTACGAGTTGCTTTACACCATCTGTACTGTTGTTGTTATATAGTTAATAGCTTAGCGACATAGATTGGAAGGTGAACTTTATATGGAATATAAAAAATATATTCAGTTCAGTTAGATTGGCTTTGTTGTGGTGGATGAATGTGTTGGTTAACTTTTATTTTCTTGGTAACTACATGACCTGCTAATTAGTAGTACCTACAAATAAATATGATGAAAAAGCTTTTTAGACTTAAATTATGTCGTTTGCTGTCTCTAAAATTGGGCAATTTTTATTTATACCTTCCCATTTTCACTGAACGTGAATATATACACACATATGTACAGTGCAGAGAGGGAAACAGGGGTCCAGGGCAGCCAGGGAAAGGCTCGGGTAGGGAAGGTCCAAACTCATCTTCACGCAGCCAGTGACTCACAACAATCCACAATCCACTCACTCCTGTTCACTCGCACTCACGCTCATCCACTCGGGGTCCACAGACGAGGGTCTAAAGAAGTCTGTACACAAGAGAAGTTGACTTTAGCAGAGAGCACTAGGAAACTGCGAGGAAATCACTAGGCGAACTGGGTTATACTGACAGCAGTTAGTACAATGGTACAGCGAAGAATCACTCCACTGGGGCCTTAAGTAGCGCCTGAGTAATCATCAGCGATGGACGACAGGTGAGTAGATCTGCACAGGTGAGTACTGAGGCAGGGACCAGAGCCAGACTCTGCCCTGGCGGTTAGGAGCAAAGGAAAACAACAACAAAACAACCCAGAAAAATTACACAAGAACTGGACTGAAAATCAGTAGCAACAGGCCTCATGGAGCAGTGAATCCAAATTTGAAAGTTTTTGTTCAAATAGTCATCAACATGTACAGATGATTCAGGAGAGAAGTATAACAGTGAGCGACTACAGCTATGTAAAACACAGCGGAGGCTCTGTCATGGTTTAGGGCTGCATTTTAACCAGTGATGGAATAATCTATATAATCTATAATTTATTTTAATTCCAAAAAGCCAGAGATTCTTGTAATTTTATTAATGTGTTCTTGAGCAATAGTCCTCCAGCCTTTCTGTGGGTCTTCCAAAGTCTTTCTTTGGACATTGGTTGCTTTTTCACTTATTTTCAATCCGTGTACCTGACACCCCCCCCATAAAACACATAATTTGAACAAATCTAAAGCTTTATGTTACATACATAAAGTATTTATTAAATGGAGTCTCTCACATAGAATTTACTTTGGGGGACCACCCATCTATATCAACACCTCCCCAAGTATATTTTTTATCTCTGTGACACAGCAACATGATCACTTTCACTATTAATTTGCTTATAAGTATTTCCTTCTGGTATTTCCCTTCTCATCTGTTCGTGCAAGCAGACTGGTATTTTTGCCATCGTGACAATTCCTGATGCCATTCTGCGATCAAATGGATTCACTTCACTTTCCTGGATTGCAGCTGGTGATGGTACTTTTTCTAGAGATCCTGTGAGCTGCCAGGTCACTGTAACCAGAATCTGCAGCAGGTGGGCGACTGGTTCATGTGCACGTGTATGCAGTAGGGTACTCCAACAAAAAAAAAAATTGCTACTCAGATATAAACATCAAACTAATTAATTTTCAACCCCTCCTAACGTAGCTGGTGCATCTGTCTGCATTTTATGCTTTGTTATGATCCACATGTCAAAGTGTCTTCCACCATTGCCTCTGTCCTTGGTTGTAGTAGTAAAACATAAAGTATCAAAAAGTAACACTGAAATCATGGAGGACTTGAAAATCAGTTTTAAAGTGGTTTTTATTTGTTTTCTGGAAACTTACCACTTTAATTTATCCCAGTTAAAACATATGTGTGTTTAACAGTAGCAGCAAAATGACCACTACTTCACCTTTAAGTTTTTTGTATTTTTTTAATACTACTCAACCTGGCAATTAAATAGAAACAGCATGCTATTTACAGGCAGTCTGAGCTCCAATCAGAATAAAATGAAACATAGAAAAGACACCCTTTTGTCCAGGCTGGCATATTTCTCGGTTTGAAACTGAGGCTGGTATAATGGTGCCACCTCCTGCTGTGGCTAAAACCAGGCTGCCTGCTGGCTTCCTGACAACCCTAACATTACTGCATAATCAGTGCTTACCATCGCTCACACCAGGCAGATACATGGAAATCTCTCTCTCTCACACACGCACACACGCACACACGCACACATCATGGATACAAACAAAAATACATCAACTTGCATATAAATAGTGACTTGCGTACAGTAGAGGCTTGCATGCGCTCCTTTCGCTCTCGAAATTACAAACAAGCACGCTCACATCACTCCGCACATCACATGAGGACAACGAATAAGCATCCTCTGTTCGCCCACACTCAAACACGCACATGCTCACAGCTTGTGTGTGGGCCATTGTGAGTGACAGCGAGTAGTAGTGGCGGTTATCTGTGTATGCACAGTCGGTATGTGTCGTCTTAAAATGCCAACCGTGGGTGTCTAACTTGAAGATAAGATATTGAGATCTGAAAGCAAAGGCTTGCGGACCAACTTTGGCACCCAAAGTACATTGCGATAAACGTGTACAGGGTGTGAGAGTGTGTGTGTGCGCGTGTGTGTGTGTGTTGAGTGGTGACCAAAAAGAAGATCGAGGGAGAAGGGAGGAAGAGAGAGAGAGAATCTCATTCCAATTATCTCTCCAGACCTGTCCTTGTGACAAATGTCAGATAAGACTTTTGCAGTGATAAAACCCACCTGACCCTCAAGACTTTTGAACCCTTCTGGACTCTGTACCACTAAGACTCTTGTTACATTGTCTTTCCTGATAGGCGACTGTGGAAGTGTTATATATATATATATATATATATATATATATATATCATGTCCAGACAATACATGAATGCAATTTTTTGTAAGGTAACAGTTGTCATCTTCAACAAATTGTCAACATTCAA
>VUQG01043792.1:0-12660 GCA_015106755.1 Etia nguti | reverse complement strand
GAAAATGAAGGATCTGACTTGTAATTAATGCAGAAAATACCAAAATAAAAAATTGAAAAAGAAATTAAAGTACTGATGTGACATAAAAAGCGAAAGTCGAAAATAAAATCAGGCAAAAATACCATCTGATATCTGATAAATGAAATTCTAATTTAATTCGATGTTCTTCAAGCTTAAAACTAAGTGGATGATTTTCCTCTAAAAATGTCTTTTTATAAAATATTCCACATAGTGCTTGGACAGTTTATTGACAGTCCAAACAAAAAGGCTGGTGATCTGTTCTTTCAAGTTAGTACAGTCAGTAACATTAATGTCTCTTGGGGGAGAATTAAGATTAGACAATAATGATAGTCACTATCATTTTATTCAGTATTGAGACCATGATTATTTGTTATTCATTGATTTTAGTGGCAAAAATTAAACCTCAAATTAAAAACTGCACTGTCATGTAATCAGGAAACTGCTTTGACAAACCTCAAATCTGTACAAATCTTTGCATTAAAATGAAATTCGTCCTCAAATCAGCGTGTCTGAAGAAAGAAAATGTATTGTAGGATATTCACACATTGTGCAAATCTTTTTAAATTAACTTTTGTAGACAACTACTATAAAATCTTGCACAAAGCATAATGAATGTGAATGAAACTCAAAGCATTGTACATAAATTATGTTTCTGAGGCCTATGTGTAACTCATTTCCAGGTGTTGAAGCTGTATGATAAGAAATGCAAATGTTAAGAATTTGTTCCATTTTCCAGACTTTCAATTTAAAGTTGAGTTAGCGTGACGCAAACCAGAAACAGAAACTTGATATCAAAGTAAAAGTCATGTCTTTTGAAATGTGTTTGTGAAATGATCAAGATCCACAGCGTTCGAGTATCAGTCGAAAACACAGCGTTTCCCACTGCTTCGGCCCCTTATGTTTAACCAGGAAGCCAGCTTTCCAGCTCCTTCCTATACCATACACCCCGCTCCTTCCCGAATCCAGACGCTAGAGAGAGGGGAAAGTTCATTAGTGCCAATCCCTCTCACCTGTCCCCTCCGACCTCCCGGCACCGCCCCGTGAGCTTACCGTACCACCCCTCCACTGCAGCAGAGCCAGAGACCACGCCCCTGCCACAGTGTTGGCTGGCGGAAACTTCCACGCCACCATTTCCTGGTTTCTGCCGATATTCTTTAAAGGTATACAAATGTTATAGTTATTTTGAGAGTAGACAATGATGATGTCATTATTTAACCTCTTAGTGAAACAGTTTACAAGCTAGAAGACAACTTACCTCTAAAACTCTGTTTGACTGTGCAGAAGTATCAGACCTTCATCTGATCCAGAATGCTGCAGCATTATTAGCATCTCTTTTTTTCTCCCTGTTAAATTGAGAATCAAATCAAGGTCCCAAATAATCATATTTTAAAGACCTGATTGTACCGTTTTCGATAAGGCTTAGAGTTACGGCTGGATCAGCTGACCCTGAACCCTCCTTAACTTGTGCTTCAGTGGGTCCAGGCTGGCGGAGGCTTGGCTTCCTATCATACATTAAGCATTTGTTCTTCACTCAGCTTTTTTCCTTATTTGTGTTTGTTGTGTGTTTATCCTTTACTACTGCATTTAATCATTAGATATTATTAAATAGCAGTTATTAGAAACCCTTCCTCTCTCTCCTATAGTTAGCCTTTGTCATGTCACCCTCCCTGGATGACAGAGAGGGTTCTTCCTGTTTAAAAAGAGTTCTTAATTTCTACTGTTGACAAGTGCTTCTCATAGGGGGTTGTGTGATTGTTGGGGTTTTCTTTCTGATATTGGAGGGTCTTTACAATACAAGCGCTTTCACAACTGCTGTTCACGCATAATTACCACATTACTTCTGGTTTATTTGTCAGTCTGAAAAATACTTTCTTAAGATTCCCTTTGAAATTACCTGCTTATATTCAAAGACAATACAATAAAGATATTTCAGTGGTTACAAACATCAAACAGTTAATAATCAGCAGTCATTAATTTACAAGATTGTAGTCATCTACATTAGAACTGTAGATGACTACACGTGGAGTGAGACCAGCAACACTGTGGACTGCTACCTTCCAGTCAGCACTGAAAGTCTGTTGAGTACTGCCTGACAAAAAAAAAAGACTTTATACCTGAGGTCTTCATTAACTACAGCAGTTTGGTGGGTCTGCAGAATTTCAGCTGAAGCAACTACACACTGTCAATCACACAGTGCTTCTTGCCCTTGCTTGAAAATGCCAAAACTCCTCTGCTAAGGTCAGCTTCTCTTGGTTGGTTGATACATGATGCACACAGCTAGCCACAGACCCTTTGCAAAGTAGGACAGGAAATCACAAGAGCCTCCCCTTTCATATTATGCAGGCAGTAGTCAGACCCCAGCAATAGTGTACAGAGGACCCATGGGACCCTATTACTAGTGACACCACCAGGCTCCACAACCCTAAAACAGCCTACAGAATGAAAGAAAGGAAGAAAAGGAGGAAGCAATGGAAATTAGATGGAGCATATGAAGGAAGGTGGTATGGTGTGACAAGAAAGTTGAGGGGAGAAGTAGTTAAAAGGAGGAGGAAGCACCAGGTGTGTGTGTGTGGGGGGGGTCAGCGCTGAAATAGAGACGATATGAGCAGCAGGAGGAGGTCAGCAAAAAGAGGATGATGCAGCACAAGAAGAAATAGTTCTGGGAAAACGCTTGCTTTGGTTTGGAAAAATGGGGAAAACTGATTTTGTTGGAAATTTTGTTGGTTCCACAAACTTCACAGAGCTCATTAGGCAAACAGCAGCCAAAAGACTTAGTCTTCTACCCCTAAGCCATCTTCACGTCGATAAATGGATATTTGAAACGCGTGCATTTTAACTGATGATAACTCTGATATATTTCCACACCCATCAGTGCAATGTAATTACAGTATTCCTCACCATTCCTTTCAATGTCCTATAATTGGCTCTTTGAAACACAGAAACTCAATGCGGTATGTCTTACTTAGTGTATAATTGCATTCTTTTTCTGCATCCGTGTGCCTTTGGTCTGTCTGAACATGTCATTAAGCATCTGCCTGTACATTTAATGTAAGCACTTGAAGGAAAGGGTGCGCGTGTCCTCGTGTGTAACTAGCGTGGCGGCTGCGGCAGCAGGAGTTTTTCCCTCCACATAATTGTGTATGGTTGTTGAGACAGTCATTACCATGACAGATGAGCTTGAGCTTGTTGCAGTTTTTCCTCTTCTCTCAACAGGCAGATGTCTCCTCTTGATCTCCGTCTGTTGCCTTTTGTGTCGCCGCGCAAAGCGTTTGCCGGGATATTCTCCGAGTCAATTAGCTAACGAGCAGCTAACGAGGAGATAAGGCCAATTAAGATAATAGTGATTGTGATGATGGTAATTATGACAATGAGATTGGTGAGCCACCAGGTCAGCTTAAGGGAGAAGCATGTACCAGAGGCACAGGAAAAAAAAATCCTCTCAAAATAACTCGTTGCAATTAAAAAGACACGTCAAACATCCTTCTTTTTTTTTGAAGAGCTTATGTCGTTAACTAACACATTCGCTTTGATGGGGGAAGAACTGTTTGGAATTGCATGTAGTGACAGATTCCAGGCGGAAGAAAACAAAGCTGAGTAATTAGCGAGAAAATGTGTGCAAACAAAATACATGTCGGTTTGTAACTAATCAGGCGCACGTTAAGTTGTTGACTCAAATCTGTGTGTGGGGTAAAAAAAAACCAACAAAAAAATAACGTCATTGTGCGTTTTTACTTTGGTGTGACTGACATCAGTGGCCTGTGTATCAGTGTGGTTTTAAGAGCCTGTGAAGATGATGGGAGTGCTAAAGCGCCTCAGGAGAGGCTAGAAGGGGTGGTGTGTGTGTGTGTGTTGTGTCTGAGTTCTTGCGGGCATTCAGTGGTTTCTCCCCAGAGGGTAACAAATGTGAAATGATTATTTCCTTCCTGCATGCGCACAAATTTACTGTATAAAGAGCTCCAGTAGAAAATAAACAAGCCTTCTGTGAGACTACCGCATTTAAATAGTGAAAGCTTATTGTAAATAACATTCAGTATAAGAAAAATGTTTGTTTTGTTTTTTTATCTGGATGCAACCTCCCCATTTTCAGCATACACAAATACACACACACAAACTGATCAGTAATGCCATAACCTCCCCTCTAACCCTTTGAGCCACACAAAGACACAGTAAGTGTCTCAGGTTAGAAATTGGATATGTCACATGCTCACTCTAGCGTGAAATACACGATGGTGAAATTTTTTTTCCTTTTCTTCTTTTTCTTCTTTCCTTATTTCTTCCACAGTTTGTCCCTTCCTCTAATGTAAACCTTGGCACCCTTTGTTCATCCTCCCCAGCTTTATCAAGCTAACAGTAGCAGTTTTATAACCAACCAGTAGGTGAGACTGCTCCAGTGTGGCAATCCCTCGCCAGTTTCCAACCTTCTGGCCCAGTCAATAAAGCTATTGAACTGAACATGTTAGATTTAGGCATTTAATTCTCGATGATTGCCAGTTTCTCATTAAAGTGTAATGTTTTTTTGATGAAAATATGTCATCAGCCTTACTAGGCACTTCCCAGCTCAATGGAGGATGGGTAAGGTGAATTGTAGATTGCAGGACTGGACCAGTAGTAGTAGTAGTACAGCAGGTCAACCATTTGAAATGTTAGCTGGATTATTAGGCACTTACTCTGAAACTGCTCCTCAGGTTGAACTTTTAGGTCCAGATTTACTAACTGCCTGTGCCACCACAAAACCGTGTTTTTGCTTGTGTCAAGATTTATTACAGAGGTGCAGCATCAATTTTGTCACTGAAAGGCATGAACATAGTAACTTTTGCAACTGAATTTATTGCATATGTTTTGTGGGATTTGCCCTTTGAGAACACACATTTTGGGGTGGGGAGTATTTGAAATGATCACAGAAATGTGATTTACTAAGGTTTGTCGCAGGCGATTTAATACAAACTGCACCAGATTTAATACTAAAAAAAAGCACCAGATGTGGCTGTGATGGTGCTGATAGATGCATGACATGGGGAGAAGTTGTGAGAACGAATGTGTACAACCTCTGTTCTGCAACTCTTAACTGAGTTGAGTGTTTATAGCAGAGGCCCACATGTTTCTGGCTTTCAATAATACAGTCCCGATGAAAAGTTTAAGACCACTTGAAAAATGGCAAAAAATCATATTTTGCATGGTTGGATCTTAACAAGGTTCCAAGTAGAGTTTCAAGATGCAACAAGAAGAAATGGGAGTGAGACAAAACATTTTTTTGAGCATGCAATTGATCGAAAACAACGCTTAAACTGAAACAGGCTGTTTTACAGCTGATCAAAACTTGAGGACGGCACCTCCAAAAACCCGTAAGTCCCCTCAAAACAGAAATCAAAGTTCCAAACATGAACTCAGTAATGACTAACTCCACCGTTATTGTTGATCACTTCAAAAATTTGTTGCGGCATGCTCGATGCAAGCATTTCCATGAGGTGAGTGGGAACATTTCTCCAAGTGGTGAAGACGGCGGCTCAAAGAGCATCTACTGTCTGGAACTGTTGACCATTTTTGGAAACTTCATTGCCATCCATCCCCAAATGTTCTTAACTGGATTTAATTGGACTCAATTGGATGCAAAATATGATTTTTTTTTTACCATTTTTCAAGTGTTTCTGTGTAAGAAAGCACAACCTGACTGAACGTCAGGTCCCAGAAACACAGTAGAAGACACATAATGATAGGCCGTATATTTTGGGTATTACAGTTTTGGGTAATAGTTTGGCTAAGAGGTGTTTCAGGTTTTTTTAGCACATTTCTGCCCTGAGATTTGTCCACAATGAAAACCACAGTGTTAACTGTTAAAATGGTTTTCTATGTTTTTTCTCAGCAATGTGTTGAATGCGTTGGTATGGTTACTGGAATGAACTGTAGCGCCTTTATTCACAGAACGTTGTTAGTAAACCACTGAAAAGACTTTCTGCCCAACACACTAGTCAAATCTTCTCCCTCCAATGACTTTCTATGTTTAACACCAGTAACTTTACTTTTTTCTTACCTGTTCTGTTTTATTTATTATTAATTAATTTGATTTGAAAAGAGACCATGTACAATATTAACACAAATGTTGCCATTCAATGCATTGTACCAGAGTTAGCTTAAGCTAATTTGCACTTGCAGTCCCTTGGCAGGTCATATGCAAAAGATCATAAAAGTGTCACATAAAAAGTAAAACACAACACACATAACACACGACAAAAAACCCAAAACACACATCAGTGTCTACACGTCTGTGAATCTTTCAGCAGGCATTTAAATTTGTTTTATAAACTTGTGATAGAGCTGCAGTTCTGAGTGGAAGCTTTCACAGTGAAGGCTGATTGCCTAGAAGCTATCAGCCTATCTTCCTTTTTTGCTTTCTTATCGATTGAATCTTTTGTACAGTTGTTCTTTAAACGTGCCTTATAGATAACTTTAAGTTGAGTATTCCCATCTGCACATTTCTGCAACTGTGGCCTCATCCTAATTTGCCGTGCTTGGTAAGACTGGCCCTAACATGGTAAACAGTGGAACATCAACTCCCAGTTCTAACAGATTTTGTAGTATTTCATGCCTGCCTCAGTGGTAAGTTTTCATACTTCACTTATTAAATAAAAAAAAAACCATCTCAAATCCAATCCAATATTTAATATGTACTTAATATTATCCCTTAAGCTGTTGCGTCTGTAACATGTGAACCAGGTGCACATTTACTCCTTGCCGAAGCAGAGATATATTTAGCAAGATAAAATCAAAGGAGAACAAAAGTGGGATTAAATAATGGGTCTGTATGTACTGCAAGCTACAGCACAATGGCACAGAAGATTATCTTATTTAACTGACAACAAAGCTCTTGGGGATAACACATTTGCACTAGATAGATGAAAGATGGTACCATGAGATGAGAGTTTCCTTTTTGTAGGGGAATGAAAAAAAAAAACAAAAACAGTAGAAGTACCAAACAAAACAAACAAACAAAAATGTGTCATGGATTAGCTTGCCAAGTTATTTTCACTTTTACTGTCTACAGACAGAACACAAAGAGAAACAAGATCCAGTGTGACTGCACATCTCTCAATGGAAAGACGGGTATAAGAGAAAAATCTTAGGCTAACATTTTAATCATAGTCATGTATTTATTCATTTCAATGTAGTAAAATTACAATTTGAACATTTCTCCTGTTTATCTGTCTGAGTGATAAAATATCAGTTGATCCACATGAATAACTGCAGTTATTCACACAGCCACCTGCTGAAATATTGTGGTGTTGATGTGTTTTAATATTTTAATATGAATTTTTAACTGGTAGGATGCTCATGTGGGCCAAATTAAAGATTTCTTCTGTAACATCTGCAGTGCAAGCTGCAGTTCCTCTATGTGCCGCTTGAGCCTTCAAAAGGGAGTTAGTCCCCACAGACTCACATCTTTACCGCTTTCCCAAAAATGGTACAAAAAACATTTTTGGCCTTTATGGATAGTTTTTCCCTTCATGACAACTTGCTTTGGTTGACAGGTGCCCAGACATAAACAGCTGGAGCCGATCACTGTCTGTGGGTCTCATTCATTACTTTGGTGAGTGAAATTCTACTCTTCTATTAGTCCACTACTCAGCACTAATTAGATGATAAGTGTGTCTGTGCTATACCAACTGTGAAGCACGGTGGTGGAGGGGTGATGATTTGAGCTTGTTTTGCAGTCTCTGAGTCTACAGCAGATGCCCCTGCCACCGTGAGTCCTCCCTAGTATTAGCACTGGCGAGAATCCTGCGTTTCACTTACAGAATTGTATTTACACACTTTTTCAGACACAATCCTTTGCACTCTTTGTGCCAGGCTATAGAGCCTCTTTGTGCCTGTCTCTGGCCCCACACCTACTATCAGAGGAAAAGTTAATTAGATATGTCTGACAGGGGTACCACCCTCCTCATCAGGGATTGCTTCTCCAGAAGAGACACCACTCCGGAAAATGATTCCAGCTATTCTTTAATTCTGCAATGGCCCAGTCAAAGTCCAAACCTCAACCAGATTGAGGTGTATAGACAATTAGACAATGGACATCAAAGTAAGAAAAACTATAGGTTTTATTAATAATTAATTAATAATTAATAATATAATTGTACGGGATATTGTATTTGTTTTAAATGTTATCTACTTATGCGGTACATGTATTTTGACTTTTGTTGCCATGATGCCAGGTCTCTCTTGGAAATTAGATTTTTACCTGGATAAATAAAGGACTAATAATAACTAATGACATTTCCTGAGGATTGAGCAACTTGTTTTATGGTTAGCAATTTCCTCTCAAAGCAAAACTAGTATTGAGTTAACAAGCTGAATTCCAGCTGAACATCGTGTGATCCCCTCCTGATGTAGATGTTTCTAACAAATTTTATATATATTTTTTTAATTCTATAGATTTTTATTTTTTTGCCCTAGCAGCTGTATCACTGAGGTGGGTAATATGCCTGACCGTCTTGTCAGTCAAACTTCTTAACTGCGTAGGTGTTATTTGAAATAAAGGTTAGCTCAAACTGTATTTAACCCACTGTAAAAAGCTCAATTTTTACTTAGTATTATAAAAGAAATTTGACTGCATGTTAGTCAGGTGTTGTCTGCGTCAATCAGAGATCCCTTAGAGCACAGAGCATGCTTCTATCTGCTGCTTACAATTAGCATTTTATATTTGTGAAAACCATATCACAACTAACTGAAATTCAGGATGAAGAGACAATAGAGATTTGTATGCGTCTGTGATTCATCCAGTAATAAACTGGATGAATTGTTTTGTGGTTGATGACACATTAAGAATACAATAAGAGTGCAAAAAAGAAGGCTTGTATATATCAAAGTCTCTGGAGGCCTGTTAAGATTTCAAAGAAGATTAGTGTGATCCCTTTGATGAGACAGAGGGCCCTTAATTTCATGACATCCTGAAGAGATTTTTGGAAGTGCATTTGGGTAAGTTGAGATGGAAAACACATGTTTTTTCCCTGCATCAAAAGAGCAGCTTTGGACTGTGGGACAACAGCAACTAGCAGCTGGAGAAGAAAGCGAAAAAGGTTAAGTTCACCTCCTGCAGGTGCTGTTCCTCTGCAGCGATTATCATCCTCCACCATACTCTGATGGCAAAAGCAGATAGACAGCCTCCGCTTTGTATGTTTACTGACAATATTGCTTTTAAAGAGACGCCGTCCTTCAAGGCTCCCGAGGATGGCCCTGACATTTCAAGGGAACATTCTCTGAAAGGTGCTGTCTTTATTGTGATGTCTATTGAAAGTGACAACAACAGCTTGCATTTACCGGCCTCCCTTACTCTCTAACTTGGTGCAGATGGAAGTGCATTTGATGTAACGTGTTTTCACTTCTACTCCCAATCTTAAGCCATTACTGAACATTACATTGTCGGGGGATACAGGACATTTGGTGGAAAGATGGAAATGATTTGATTTGGCTTTTATAAGAAAAACAGCAAAGTAGAGCCTGTTTTCACGTAAACCTCTGACAGTGGACAAACTAATTTAGAATATAATTTCGGGTAGAGAATCTGTAGGAAATAGTTTATCTAAATGAGTCCACTCCACGCCTAAGCTGTAAAAATATGCTTAATATAAGGAAGACGTCTTCATATAATCCCCCCCGCCCCCCGTTATTTTTTATTTGGCATCCCTAAGTCTCAAAGAAAACTCACTTGAAGCAATAAAAGAAGTCAGCCAAAATTAGCCGCACAGCGGAGCTAATACTCCAAGGAAGAGCAAATGACAGTCATTTACCTTCCAGCTACCTATCATACAACAAACTCCCCGCTCTCCTCACTGTTCCTCAGCTCATTCCGGAGCAAATAGACTCTAAAGACAAGCTCTCATCTCATCCTTTAAAACCCCAGTGTAATTGTCCTCCTTTGCTCTAAGATGGGAGTTCACACCCCTTCCTCCACATCTTGCTTCTTTTATGTGTCTGATGTAGTTGTGAATCACGCTCATCCATCTTTTATGCCCCTTTTAATAGACACTCACGGTAATTGCGCCGTTAACTTTGGGGACTTCTGGCGCGGATGTTCGTGAAAGACCAGCCCTGTGTTTTGGGGATTAGATGAGATTGGATGGTGCGACTATTTTGGGTTTCAACTGCTGTAATAATGATATGCAGGCAAGGTAAGCTTGATCTTGCATATATTACATGACGGTTTCCAGTTTCATTCCAGTGCTGTCACATAACTGCATTCACCAAGAAATAGATGCAGACTTAAGAGGTATTTGTGCAAATTCATATGAGGCAGCTAGACAGTAGCTTTATCGTGGACTGAAATGAAATAAATCTGCAAGGAAATTTAAGAATGCCAGAATTATGGAAAGGCTATGAAAGTAGTATCCTCTGGTATACAGAGTGTTCAGCGCTTATATAACACCAGCTCCAGTGCATGCACACTCCACGGAATACCAAGCAGGCTTTGACTTAAACAGCAACTTTTCCTAACCTAATGTGAAACAGCCAATCTCTAACCCCTATGCCACTGCTTTTCTGCCCCATTCTCGGGGTTAAATGTCTTTAAATTGTGGGGCAAAAAGGCAGGATAAACGTGAGGTGAGTATGAGGGTCACGAGGGCTTATTGAGGGGTAGTTTGTGGGCTCTTGGTGGTGGTGTTGAAGGTGAAGCTGTGGTCAAGCACGGCTGCCTGGTTGTCCGGAGTGATCCACCACCATGGATGGGTCCACCACAGGCTAATTTCATCCTCCACTGAGCAGCGGAGCAAAGGGGAACCGGCTGTCCTTTGAGACCCACGTCAAGCTCCCTTCTTACAGGCTTGGGATTGACATGGTTCCCTGAGGGGCATCGTTTGGTTTGGTGTGGGGCACGAGTGGCGAGGAGGAGCAGGTTGGCCTGATCTCACAGAGAGTTTAATATGAGAGGCTGATACTGATGGTACATACTTGGGAATTTGGGTGTTTTAGAGAATGAGGTGCTTTGCTATCAAAGGAAGAAATAAGAAGAAAAGGAACGATCCTCTAATTAGATCTTGGTCCCAGTCAGCTGCTTCTCTATCAAACCTACAGGTTAAAAAAGATATGAGCCACGTGATCAAAAATGTTTTAGTAAACTAAATCATAAAACCAAGTGTGAAAAAAAGACAACATTTTAGCTACATAGCATAATGATGAAAACTAAATAAATATTCTGTACTTTTATAATACAGTAGGCGGTTGCATTTCTGTTATAAGGGGCTCTTGGTTTCTTCTCATGCATCAAGACATCTCCACTCTACCAAATCACTCTGACCCTAATTTTCAACAATGTCTGTGTTTCTTGGGTTGCCCGTTGGGGTGCCATGTTCGGCAATGCTGTCGCTCAAGTTTTCCAAAATGACAACATTTTCTGTTGTCATTTGTCTTTTATTTCACCTACACTCCAACTGTGCTGGTGTGTACAGCCGGAGTAGCCCAAACACTAGTACATATTCCCCTTACCTTTTTTGTGTCACCATGACAAAGCTTTAACTCCATTTCTACCACAACTGGTTCGGCAGGGCACTATTCTTATCGTCACTGGCAAAAAAAATACATGGAATGAGTTCTATTGAGTTTCTTTTGACCATTTTTCTATCAAGTAAAAGTTCATTTGAAATAGTTTATTATGTGGTTATTGGCTTAATTGTCCAGCCTTACTTTACACATGTGTACCTTTATTTTGGCCCACCTGCCCACCTGCACACCTGCACACCTCTGTTGCTTGTGAAACTTGCACACAAGAATTTCACTCGCATGTGCTGTACCAGTGTACCTGCACATGTGATGTGACAATAAAAGTGATTTGATTTGATTTGATTTGACCTATGACAAATTTGTACATCACACTACATTCACAGACCTTTATGGTCAGAGAGCATGACATTGTGTTTTTGCTGATATGCCTCTGTAACTACTGGATGAATTAATGTTAATGTTCAACAGATGACTTGGTTCGGTTCATCAGGTGGTGTCCTCCAGCTCGCACTGGAGTGGTTCACAGCTGAGTGTGAAGCGGCAGGAAACAGAATTAGCACTGTTCGAGGTGATTTTTCTCAGCAGAAAAAGGGTGGAGTGCCCACAGAGTTTACGTTTCTCAGGGTCCTTTTTCACAAGTGAGGGAAGAGGGAAGCTAGAGATTGACAGACAGATTGCTGCAGTGTCTGCATTGCTGTGGATGCTGTACCAGTCTGTTGTGGTGAAGAGAGAGCTGAGCATACAAGCAAAGAATCCGATTTACCAAGTGGTTTACCTCCCTATCCTCACCTATGGTCACAAGCTCTGGGTAATGACAGAAAGAATGAGATAATGGATACAATGAGCTTTCCCCAGAGGGTAGCTAGACTCAGTCATAGAGATAGGGTGAGAAGTTCAGTCATTCAGTAGGGACTAAGGAGCTTGGAAAGAAAAGCGTCTGGACTTCTTTAAGTTTCTTGAAGATGTTTCACCTCTCATCCGAGAAGCTTCTTCAGTTCTAAGGTCAAATGGTGGAGAGTCCCAGATTTAAGTCCTATGGGAGTGTCCACCAAGAGGGACATGGACCCCCTATTGATCCTCTACCTAATCACATGAGCCAAGGTGTGAAAACGGGTGTGGGTCACAATCAGCCAAGGTTTCGGGTGGCTCATT
>VUQG01043790.1:16740-32856 GCA_015106755.1 Etia nguti | reverse complement strand
ACAGGCAAGAGATAATGCCTCTATCTTTATTTGAGCTGTATGCCCTTTTAAATAAGTCTAACAGCTGTTTGCTTAATTCAGCCTTAGATTTGATCTTTTTACTGACAAAATGCCTCATCTGTAGGTATCTATAAAAATCCTGTGTTTCTAATGAATATTTTTCTTTAATCTTTTCAAAACTAAGTAATCTACCTTCTTCCATTACCATACATAGAGCTGTTAATCCTTTATTTGTCCAATCTTTGAATCTAGTATCCAATTTATTTGGAACAAAATGTGTATCATATGCACACTACTTAAGAATTGCTATATCTTCTTCTAGTTTATACTCTTTTATTACTGTTTCCCAAATTTTAAAAGTCAGCTTGATCCATGGATTTTCAATAGTTTTTATAAGGTCTTGCAGGCTACTGTCTGCTATAATAGCTTGTATGGGAATGGAGGTCAAACCCTCCTCAAAGCCTTTCCACTGAGCATCATATGAGGGTACAGGGGTGTCGAACTCCAGGCCTCGAGGGCCGGTGTCCTGCAGGTTTTAGATCTCACCCTGGGCCAACACACCTGAATCAAATGATTAAGTCATTACCAGGCCTCCAGAGAACGTCAAGACATGTTGAGGAGGTAATTTAGCCATTTAAATCAGCTGTGATGGATCAAGGACACATCTAAAACCTGCAGGAAACCGGCCCTCGAGGCCTGGATTTCGACACCTGTGGATTACACCAACATGTCATAGGCCTTAATTGTGCTGTCCAATAATGATCCCTGAGAGAAGGAAGGCTGCACCCCCTTTTCCTTTAGTCAATTGTAAGGTTTTAAATCTAATTTGGGGCCTTTTACCTTGCCATATGTATCATTAAACTGTTTCTGGCTTATTTCTTTTGGCAATGTTTGAAATAAATATAATAATTTGGGTAGTATATTCATTTTAATCGATCTATTCTCGAATATAAACTTAGATATGGGATTAAATTCCATCTCGCTATATCTTCCTTGATTTTCTTTTGTATTGGTGAGTAATTTTGTTCTAATAGTTCTGCGAGATCCTTTGATATTATAACTCCCAAATATTTAAAATACTCTGTTTGCCATGCTAAATGATACTTATTTTTAATTTCTTCTGATAGATTATAATTGTATTTAAGCAGTTGTGTTTTACTCATATTAACTTTGTATCCCGATAATCAACCAAAGTATTCAAATGATTGCATTAATGTAGGTGGAGAGTTTGCTGGTTGACCCCAAAATATTTAAACGTCATCTGCATAGCAGGCTAACTTATGCTCCTTCTCATGGATGTTAATGCCTTTTATTTCTATGTTTTGCCTTATATATTGGGCCAGTGGTTCCAAATATGGTGCAAATAATAATGGTGAACAAGCACAGCCCTGCATTGTTCCTCTTTCCAACTTAATACTATTTGATAAGTGTCCATTAATTTTAATCCTAGCCCTGGGGTTATCATATAGTGCCTGTATTGTCTTAATTATTATTTCATGTAAACCAAATCTGTATAAGACTCGGCAAAGAAAGCTCCAGTTCACTGAATCGAAGGCTTTTTCTGCATCGATACTGATTATCATTGCTTCTATTTTATTCTTTTGAATGTGGTTAATAATTTGTAATGTCTGTCGTACATTATCTTGTATTTGGCGCTCTCGAATAAAACCTGTCTGGTCTTTTTTTTCTTCCTATTTCCGTTGTATTATGTGTGCTTTTGCAGTGTTTTTCTATTTGCTGGTGTTTTCTTAAGTTGCAGTCCAGTTGACCTCTCAGGGTCACCGTACAGATCAGTGTAATGTCTTGATGCATACTCAATCATCCAGGTAAGAAAATCCAAGAAAGCTGATTGTTATTTGGGGTTTGGGGAAGGTTGGGGTAACATGCAGTCAGCTGTGACTGAAGAAATGTTTGTTCCACTGAAACATGTTTCCTCCAACATCCACACGAACAGAACCTAGGTGATTTACTCGCCTCTAGAGCGCCCTCTCTTGTAAGATATAAATATGATGTAAATTTAACATTAAGCTAGAAGTAAATCAAGTTCAGTATTATTCATGTAAATCAATCAATAATAACTAAAACTTAAAAAAGACAATGAGCCTCGTCTCTTTTCTCACATGACTTTGAAATTCAGAAAATAACCATTTTTAATATCTTCCTTGTGGTTTTTAGATCTGCTTGGAAATGACACAATAACATTCATAACATAAATAATTTTCTTTATATATACACAAAGAATAACAATATGAGAGCAGACAGCAAAGACTGTGTGGGATACATTTTCATAACAGGTATAGAAAATCTAAAGAAAGTATTCCTACCATACACACATATGTGAAAACTAAGTAGAGAGAAGCTGACCAATGTCAGCACAGGAAGCTGTCTTAGAGTGTGACAAAGATATCAGCTCACCACAGAAGTGCTCTTCTTCTGCTTCTTCTGGATCTTTACAAATTTGATCATCAAACAGGTAAAACTCACATTATCAGCTCATTTACAAATGACCTGCAAACACTGTTTTAGTACTAGTCACTCAGATCTATAGAGGGTAAAAACCAAACCATAAAATTGTGAGGAATGACAACATGTATTTTGTGTATCTTCCTATGTCTTTACCCAAATCTGTGTGAATGACATGAAACTGAATGAAATGCACTGGTGTGAAAATGCATTGACTATTTCATGTTATTTCAAACAGACACAAATAATGTTTAGAAACAGAGATACTGTTTTACCTTTGCAGTCTCTCCAGAGACATGTTCATAGTGTGAAATGTTTTACAAATTGTCAAAAAAAAAAACCCCCAGTAAAGTAAAGAAAAGTCAATCTTTGTCTCTTTTCTCAACTCCACACAGCATATGGCCAAAAGTGGAATTTTCTGCAGCTAATTTTTAGCGACCGGTCTAAATAGCTGCACTCAGCTAACATCTACCAAGTAGCCAACGACTTTTCAGCTATTTGTTATAACCAAATGGAAATGTTACAGAACTGCAAACTGTAAACCCAGAGTGCTTGTATGATGTGTAATTATAAAAGGTAACATTAGAAGATGTTCCCTTCCAAGGGAAGTCTGGTTTCAGAGAATGGAAGATTTCTGAAACCACACTTCTTGAGCATGTTGCTAAACACAAATGTTGTGACACAGATGATGCCACATCTAAGCTAAGCTAAGAGCCTGGCCTGTTTACCACACTGAATAACGGATATGGCGAGATCAGAGTGGGGAAGCTGTGACTTTAGCTCGGTGAAGGCGGAGTCAGCCTCTGCACACCAATCAAAAGTAATCTTGGTAAAAGTGAAACTTGTGAGAAGTGGGGCTCCCTGGCTGTAGCTCTGTATGAAGCGCCGGTAACGTTGGATTCTGACCAAGTGATATTGTCCAAACTCTCCACCCCAAAGGGGACAGAGTTTCTGCTGTGTACTTCCAACACTCAGGAATCAAAACACACAGACCAGTGGCAGACTATGATAAGTTGAGGCAGCATATAATGAGAAAATAAATATATGCCAGACCAAAGAGCTCTGAAATACTTGTGACACAAAGCACTGCACTAGTGCTTATAACACACAGACCATGTGTTGCACACTTGGATTAAAAGAAATTGAAACCAGTGTGGCTTTGTGAGTCTACCTTTACACAGCTTTTGCTAGGCACACTGCATTATTCTGAGCGGCCTAGCCTGATTACAACTCATAATACCAATATTTCTTACAGTAGCATAAATGAAATGAACATAAACCAAAGGAGCTGTGATTCCCGTCATAATTTACTGTGATTACAGCCAGGATCAGGTGTAAATCCATCACAGCGGCTGCAGGCTGCCATCTTTTTTCCACACACATACAATGGGGCTAGAGTAAGGGGATTTTAACGACTCTATTTAACAACTCTTCCAGGTATTCCTTTACTTCTTTTGTATATCTTGTATATATTATATGTATACGTTTGCCTAACAGGTGTGGGGTCACTGAGAGGGATCTTAAGCTGCAGTGAGGGTATTGGGCCAACATCCTGTTCATCACAAGCAAAGATGTTACTCTCCGCCCTTAATAATTGTCTTACCTTCTGCTGCTGTGCTGGAGGAAGGTGGTCAAGGGGAACTGGAGGGTCCCATACACATTCATTGTTGCTGCTTGCTTTTTCCCTGTTTTCCCATTTAGCCAGCTGGTGATGCAACTGTTTTTCCTGCAGTTGATTTTATTGTTTCTAAATGTTTTATTTCCACAGACTTTGCATTAGCTAGGTAAATAGTTCGGACCATCTGAGTTTGCCCCAGGGCAGTTCTTGGAGGCAGTGCCATCTCATGAGCTGTGGTATTATTGACTGGGAGGGTGATATAAGACCAGGTGCCTTGCTGTAAACAAACAATGCTCTCTTGCAGCTACAATCCCTCTGGCATCTGCGGGTAAGGGCTGGGTTCGAACAGGCCATCCTGGCATTCTGGAAGTGGGCCTCATCTTATGCTACACTTGAGAACTCTTGCCTGACCATCTGGAATGCTCATTAGTTCTCTCCCAGTCTTCACTCTGCCCTCACCCACCCCATCATACCCACTCTTCATCACTATTAGGAGCTGGGATGGTGTGTGTTATGGCTGTGCTGTCATTTCCCATTTTTTTGGAGCAGGCGGGCAGGGCTGTGATCCTTGGGATTCCCCAGCACACCTGTAGAGCATCAGGCGTCATCAGCTGGGACTGTGTCCGAACCTACGACCTACCAAGTGTTTTTGAAGACCTTTTCTTGCTTGTCTCCCTTCCTCCAGCCTGCCTCGCTTCCTCACCCACCAGCTAGTTCCTCGGAGTTTGTCTCTTTCTGGATATTGGCCACCCCTGTCTGCCTGCGCCACCACCAGCCCGCACTCTTCTTGCCTCAGCCACCAGCTCCTCACTACCACTGCCTGAGCCTGTAACCAAACTTGTGACAAATAAGCTCTCCAACTCTATTACCTCACGTAACCCTCGTCTTCCTCTCTCTGTGTCCACTCACTAATCTCTGCTATCTTTCCTTCCCTTAGACCGCTCGAGTGCTCCGCCAGTTATCCCCGTGATCCCAGAACTGTGTTATTGTTACTTTGTCGCTCTAAATAAACCATCTACACTGTATCTAAACGTGTCTGTGTGATCTGCTGCCTGGGTCCACCTGAGTTGCTCATAACAATCACCTTTAAAAAGACTTCAGCTTTCTTACAGTCACTGCATTACAGTGAGTGGCCCATGTTTCACTGGAGACTGGGGCACACATTATTTTTAAAACAGCTATTTGAACAATCAGAATATTGTGAATAAAACTTGGTCTCATGGGTACTGTCTACAGTTCTTTATTCTGCTGATTAACTTTTCTTTTCTCTGTTTTCTCTGTATTATTGTAGGGTCTTTCCAGGGTACACCCTGGACAGGTCGCCAGTCTGTCGCAGGGCTAACACATAGAGACAGACAACCAGTTGCACTTACATTCACTCCCGCATTCACACCTATGGGCAATTTAGATTGATCAATTAACCTATCCCCACTAACTGCATGTCTTTGGACCGTCATAATTTAAAGCCGGAGCGGCAACAGTGCTAACCACCGTGCCACCGTGCTGCCCTATAGCCATAGTAATCAAAGAAGCTTTATGCTGGCATGACATAAACTACAGTCATTTGATTGACAACAGCTGACCCTAACATGAATTGTTCTTTGAGAGGTGATTCTTAAATCTGCTACAAACCTGTTTTTTCATCCATTATTTTTTCTACTTTCTCACAGGTCATGATGTCCATCAGCAACACCACTACCTGGACCAGTGACACTACGAGCCACTTTGACATCATCCATGTGTGCTTTTACTCCTTCATCTTCATCGTGGGTCTTACTTTGAATTTTATAGCTCTGGTATTTTTTTTTTGTTAAATCAAATCCAGATCACCAACAGTTGTCTACATGACCAACCTAACCATAGCGGATTTTTTACTCATCCTCACATTGCCAGTGAGAATCTACTACCACCTTGGATTAGAAGGCATTCCTCAGGTGTTGTGCGATTGCCTTGGCTTGATCCTGAAGGCCAACATGTATGGGAGCATCTTATTCCTCGCTTGTATTTGCTTTGACCGTTGTGTCGCTGTCAGCTTTCCTATGTCTACAAGAATTCAGAGAGCAAGACAGAAGTCACGGTTGATTTGTCTTGGAATATGGGTACTGTCCTTTGGTCCAAGTGTGCCAATCTACATCTCCAAGCGTGAAAATGTTTCTTTAAATGTTACTAAAAATTGTTTTGATAACCCACCGGTTTATGCCATACAACCAGCAGTAGCTTTTTCCACTCTATTTGTGGGGTTTGGGCTCCCTTTAGTCATTATGCTAATATGCTCCTGGATATTGGTTCATGCTGTTCAAAAAAGCACTGTGGCTCAGACAAATCTGGTGGACAGCAGAAAGATCCAGAGGATGATCGCTACAAGCCTGCTTATTTTCCTGTTAAGTTTCTCTCCATATCATGCTACCCTAGTTGTCCTCTCCCTGCACAGAGAACCTATAACCTCTAGAACTTGTAGCGGTATGCAGCCCATATTGGCTGCATACCGCTACAGCCTGGTGGTGGCTTGTCTAAATACAGTGCTTAACCCCATTGCATATTATTTCACCACAGATACCTTCAGGAAGAACATGTTGATAGGCACTGTTCAACAGATGTTCCCCCTATACAATCTGAGTTCAGGGCAGAGATAGCTGAGTGCTTACAATAGCTGAAAAACTGTTGGAGAATCAGTTAGTGCCACTTAGCTCCATGGGTCAAGTCACTGTTATCCTGAAAGGTGAACTGTGTTTCTCTGCACTCTGGAGCACGTTTTCTTCAAAAAGTTGTCTGTATCTGTCTGTCTTTGGTATATGTTCTCACTGACGTCATCACCAGCAGGAGTTCTTTTTTTCTCCTTCGTGCTCTTTCCATCACATTTGATGAACTACAAGCAGGCTGTGAAATTACTTTTTCTTTTCTCCATATTGCTACTCAACTTTTAAGGTGTTATTTATAAGGTGTTCTTTAAATGAGGGTCCTTCCAAAAGGTTCTCAACTGAGTGGCATTAATTTTAGTTTAAAATCAAACCTACAGCACAGTACAGTGCACAAAAAGCATCCTGAGAGACTGTTTCACCAACCACCAGCGCATGTATTATGCTTGCACAATACTAAGCCACCATAGAGAAGTGTATGTAGTTTCTCCACACCAAAACATCTTGCATAATCTTGTATATAAGTCAGAAAATGTCTTCACAATAGGTTATTAATATTCACAAAGTTTTATTCACCATACAATAACAGATTCTAAAAACAGCCAATGTAATGCACAAAGCTCACGGAGCTGCAAAAAAAATAATATTCTATTATAGTAATATAGAATATAGTATCTTCTATACTACAGATTTTAACTATCTATTCATAAAAAAATTGTAACTGCTCTGCAAGGGTTCATTTTTTTCTGTTCCAAATTTTTATATAAGAAGCACATAAACAGATTATCAGATTATCTGATTATTAGCAGCTAGCTGCTACGTAACTCCTACTGAAGCAGTAATGTTGGATTACATTTTTCACACACTGCTTCTGTGTGTTGTTCACCTGAGATTCTACTGTATATTTCTCTCCTGTTTGTTATTTATTCCTGCTGTCTACTATTTATATATTATATTATATTATATTATATTCCAGCCCAGTCAGTTTGGATCATCCACAATTTCATTGTACATGTACAATGACAAGAAAGGGCTATTCAACTCTATTCTATTCTATTCCATTGGTAGCACATACTGGCAGCACGCTTCATATAATTTAAGGAAGCATGAATGGAAAAATGTACTGAGACATTCTTGATAAAAATCTGCCATCTACCAGGATGATGAAGATGAACCAAGAGTGCATGTTTCAGTAAGACAATGATCCCAAACACACAGCCAAGGAAACTCTAAACTGGTTCCAGCCAATCACCTGACCTGAATCCAAATGAAAATCTATGGAAAGAGCTAAAGTTCAGAGTTATAGTACGGGCCCATGGCACCTTCAGGATTTGAATACTGTTTTTGTGGGAGAATGGGCCAAAGCCACACCCGAGCAATGCCTGCAGCTAGTTTCTTCATACAGATGGTGTCTTCAAGCTGTCATACCTCAGCATCATACAAAGTATTCATTTTAAGAATTTACGCAGTGTTTTTCATTTAATTATAATTGTTTTCTGAAGTGAGTAAAATCAGTGTCCTTTGTAACTGGAGGGCAGAAACAGCTTCGGTGTTTCCTTCTACTTTTAATTGTGACTGCACAATCTTAACAGACAGATGTCTATGAGAAGTTTAAATTGTGTTAATGTCTGTGGCTTCCTGTGCTGTTGCATATTGGTGTGGTTGTCTATGTGTGTGATCTCTAAAAAACATCAGAACTTAGACACAAAGGCTCTAGCTTTGCTGTAACTTCCTCTTGTTCAGACTGAAATGCTTGGATGTGTATAGGAACTGTATTTGTACTTGTGAAAAGCATGCCACTATGGCTGTAAGGAGTGTGTTTCTTTGTGTATGTGTAAGTGTGAGGATGAAATTAAATTTAAAATAAACATTTAGAATCAAAGCAATCAAACGGTTCAGCCTAGAATGCTGCTCCTTTAAAAATCTGAATACTTCATCCAGCATTAGGACCCTGAATATCAACCATGTCTTTATTGGAATGCTAAACATTTTATTTTTCATCATACATCTGTACAGTTTTAAATTGGCATCGGATTATTTTACCTTATGTTTTTAAGTAGTATAATAATGTGATATTTAAAGACACAGAGGTGGATAAGCCCTTTACCTATAAATACACATCAGTAACGCGGAGTATTTCACAAGCTTTCAAATGAAAAAGAGTTTGTATAAACTCCTCTCAGAGGGTTTCAGGCAAGAAGGCATTTGCTAAATCACTGCTTTAGATAGTGGTGGATACAGGATGATTCTTGACCAATCAAAACAAGTGTTTATATTTTTTTTTAACTATTGTACAGAGGTGTTTGTCATTTCAGATGTATTACAGTGACAATGTATGACAACTATTAATAACAAAATGCATTAAAAATAAATAAAAGGCAACTTTTTTCACAACATGGTTTAAAGCTTATTCTAGTATGGTATTTTCTGGCTTTCTCAATCCCATTATGTTTTTTATTTACCTGTTGAAGGTCAAAGGTTTGTCAAAATTTATCGTTTATCATTATTTATTATAAAAAAGGCTGTAAGGACATATCTGCAAAATACTCAGTTGATCAATCACAATAATTTGCTGGGTGATATGGAGAGTGTACATGAAGAACTTGAAATGAAATAAAAATTTAGACCTAGGCCTGATGGAGGATACAGGCGTTACTAAACACAGTAGCATTTTTATGTTAGTATGGTGAAAATGTTTACATATTAGTTAATAGAAGGATTGTGTGCACTTGGGCAATGAAAGTACATTTTAGCGTAAGTCATAAGATAAGATAAGATAAGATAAGATAAGATAAGATAAGATAAGATAACCTTTATTAGTCCCACACGTGGGAAATTTGTTTTGTCACAGCAGAAAGTGGACAGTGCAAAGTTATATAGCAAAATTAGAGAACACTGGAATAGGATAAGAATAAGATACTGTACACAACTGTACAGAAAAGATTAGAATAAAATAAAAATACTATATACAATAGGATAAAAATAGAATACAAATGCTATATACAACTGAGTAAAAATACAACTTTGTCAGAAAAAGAGCATTGCACTTAGTCTTATTGCACATGTGTGGGTTTGTGTGTTTGATCATGCAGTGAAGAAGAGCCTGTTGTAAAATATAAGCTTTTGGTGACTCCCAGTGGTTGAACAACAGAGAGACAGGGACGGGAAATGTTCTTGCAGACATTCAGGAAAAACATCAGCAAGAACATCTACTGAAGAGTTTAATGTTGGTGAACTTATGAACAGCGCAGTCACCTGCATCGCTCTTCAGTGCTGTAGCATCAACAGGTAAACTCACGTACTCTTTTGTTGTCTAAAACAAAGTGAAGACCTGAGGCCACACATCATAGTGAAAACTGTGCGTCCATCCCAGCAGTAGAAATGTCAGAGAACCAGAGCCAACAGACAGCCGATCCTGCCAGAGGCCACACACTCTGGCATGAGCCGAGAACAGGGCCCCAGGTGCCCAAGAACCACCCGGCACCCGACTTAGCCCCACTTACATGGAAGAGGCCCAAGCCAACCGGGACCACCACCTCAAGGGAACGGGTCAACGACCACACCAGAACATCCCCCCACACGTCCTGGAACGAAAAGTACCATCCGAGGGGGGGGGAAGCAGCTTCCAGTGGGGAGCAGTAGGGAGGGGTAGCCCCCACCCTCAATGGCCATGTCCCACAGGGTCCAAGGCTCAGCAAGACCCAGATCCAGGCCCAGCCATGCACACAAACACACACCCCATACCATCTTTTCAGCGTCCTTATACTGATCCCCACACTGTTATTATATGCGCAAAAAGAGAAATTACTTCCATCCTTGTTTCTATAAGACCGACTGAGACGTACGATTTCACCAACTCAGAGGGCAGCCGTGACAGCTTGAAACTGCTGTAATCTCCAAATTTTGCTGTTTTTCCTCAAAATACAACTTTGACTTTTTTCTCAAAATAGATTTTCGACTTCAAAATGATCAATAATATATATTACTCATCATGCAATTTACGCTTGAAAACAATGTGCACACTTACATGCTTGGGTATGGCTCAACATGCGTTGCAATTCATGGTGCCTTTAAGTGCATCTTTTAAATTCCTTCATTTGTACTCCAAAAGACATAAGATTGTTTAAAAGGCTTTTTTGAGTTAATTTCCCTTTGTTAGGATAATCTGTAAGCACTTGTTTTTGTTTCTTTGGTTGCAGTTTAATATAATTTAGTGCTAAAATTGGAACAATAAAGTAGGTTCTAAAAGATTTATCACACAACAAGTCTAATTTTTATCACCAAATTCCACAAGAATTCCTTATCTAACATATCACCAGGACCACTGTGAAGTGCCAGGAAGATTGCAATGATTTATACTCTGGGGAAACTAAACACTATCACTTATGGGAAGGGTTGCTTCAATAAAAATGGCGGCTTTGCCAAGAAGAATTAATTGTTTATTTTAAGTGTTCCCAAGTAAACCATCACCTGCCTGGTTCAGATCTCTGGAGTCCTCTATTTCTAAATTCCTTTGGAAAGATAAACCCCCGCGTATCAGCTTAAAAACGCTACAAAGGACCAAGGATAAAGGAGGACTAGATCTGCCAAACTTTCAACAATACTTCTTAGCCAACAGGGTACAATTCATCTCAGGATGGTTAAAACACACCCTTTTAGATGAGCCTTGGCTAGATTTCAGACCTGCCATTTATCAGCTCAAACATCAAACGACATGACTGCTTTAAAAGCATCAACATCAGCTCTTCTCTGACAGCATGGTGGGAGTTTCTAAAATTGATGGAATCTTCATTAATCCCATGCAAACCTCCACCCATTTGGAACAACCCTGACATACTACAAAACAATAATATGATTAACTTCCCAGACTGGAGTTGTAAAGGAATTAAATACTTGAAACATATATTCGAAGGAACAGACTTTATTCTGTTCAACAGACTAGTTCTACAGTATGGGATCCACACGAAAAGATTTTTAGAATATCCACAAATTAAATCTATAATTAAAAAGAAATTTAAACCTAATCAAGTCAAATTAAAAAACACCATCAAGTGTGGTTCAGTTTCTCAAAACTCCCAAGTTACTGTCAAAAATATACAGGACTCTCTCCAAAATAGATGAATCAATATCCCTTCCTATTATGTCTGTGAAGGTTCTCAGTCATCCAGGTCATCGTAGTCTAAAGAGCCTGGAAAGAAAAGCGTCTGGACGTCTTTACGTTTCTTGAGAAACTTAAAGCAGACACAGGAGGTTGTTCCTACCTCCCTCTATCAAACTCTTTAATGCATCTAGTTGGTTCAGACCCACACATACTGAACTGGACTAAACATACTTCCCTCCTCATGCACTCTGTCACTTTTTGTACGCCACAAAGTATATTTGCACACCTGTGCACTCATACCTGTAATATCCCAGAAACATTAGTGTGAATACTTTAATATTTATGTTTATATTTATATCTCTATTTCTACACTTTATATGACTGCTTGGTGTCTGTCATATGTATGCAGCTATGACAGCTCAATTTGACTCTGGGATTAATAACGTTTCATTGATTCTGATTCTGAAATAGTCAACAATTTGATCCAGCTAAAAATTAAACCATATATGAAGAACAAATGCTTTCATTATTATAATTGTTAGACTTTTTTTTTCTTTTTCTTTTTCTTTTCTTTTTTTAAATAATGGCCCCTCCAGCATCCAGTAACAGTTCTTGACAGACATAATTTAACATTGTCTGACGCTCAGTTCAGTTTAATTTTTATTATTTCTCGTATTATGATGGAGTTGGCGGTGTATACAAGTACCACCGAAATTAGAAAGACAGCAGCAATATGGAGGGTTCAGTCAGCAGTTTGAAATAATGCAGTATATGCAGATTCTGTTTCCTGTAAGCTATCAAGAGTCTTTTATCCAATTTAAACTTGTGAAATTATATTAAGTTGTGTGGTTTCAGACTATTCTAAAATTACTACAAAGCTGTGAATTTCTAAAATAACGATCACAACCCATAAAACGTTCACAAGATGACCACAAGATGTCTCTGCAGCACGTGCTGTGGACGTCACAAAAAGCAATGAAACACAAAGCAGGACAGACAAATGCGTCTGGAATGAAAGTGCGAGAACAGAGATGCTGTTGACTAAACGTACTTTAGCTGCAGTATAGTTTGTAGCCAGTGTGACATTAACAAACTAACAACGTGTAGTGAATGGTTCACAAAAGCCTGTTTGATCACTTATTTGACCCCAGAATCTATTTTTCCAAGCTTCATTTTAAAATTGTAGTTAACTTTACGTAGCTGCCTGATGCGCATTCTGCCCTCTCATCAGAGGATTTTAATTGTTTTAAGGTCATCAGTATGATTCGGGTAGGCTGTATATTATAGTAAACATGTTGATACATTTTCCAGCTCATATGTATTCATTACTGTTTTTCCCCAATACCGAATTTCCAACTTTTATTCAGGATTTTTAAACTACTAGCTAAAGGTAAAAACGCGAAAAGTGGGTAAGTGACGTGTCCGTGATGGTGTTTGTGTGGCGCAGAGGAACCACATGACGCGGTAACATCAGAAGTCTTTCTCAGCCGCCTGCTGAGAGCAGACCCAACAGGGTAACAGGAGCAGTGCAACAAGTACGCCCATTGTTTTCTTCACTGACTGGACACCGCTATACGAGGAAGACCTTCTGAACCGCAGGGTGAGTGTATTATACTTTTAAAATATCCAAACAGTACCGTTGTGTATAAACTGGGCAACATCAGGGTGTTAACCTCGAGGTAGCAACGAGACAGTCTGTTTTCCCTTTAATAAAACATAAAACTTGAATCTGAAATTAAGACAACATTATTAGAGAGAAAGAAAACGTTTACAGATTTTTGACAGGGTTTACTACAGTCTAACTGACTGTTCCAGCAGCATTAACCTGCCCCACGCCTATACTTTGTTACTAAAGGTGTTAAAGGTGGTACTGAATCATGGAGCATTCTTAGTTTTTCACAGGACTGCATAGAGTTCTGTGAAAACGTCCTTTTACAAAAGTGTAAACTGTGTAGTTTGGTGCACATGATGTCAGATTAATTCAGGGATTTAACACTGGTGTCCTAAAATGATTCCCTTCATAAGGCTTTATAAAACTTTTGACACAGTTTTCCCCCTTTTTCCTGTTAATGTAATAATGACTATTAATGTACTTGTCATCATTATTAGAAAACCATGTTGGAACAAAACATTAAAACAAGTACTAAGTACACTGTTACTGTTTATTCTAAACACAGCAGTGACTTGCAGATATTGCATTGTGCATGTTTTCTTGTGATAGCATGCAGTGGTACCTGCAGCAGCTCGTTGTTGTTACGACTGTCTGGATTGGGCCATGTAGATTAAAGTGGAGTAGACCCTGGTCAGGAGCAGCAGGTGTTGTGCTCCTTAACAAAGGCACCAGTGAACTGATAAGAGGCTTTGCTTCTAAATTTAGAACCAGGACAGCTTCCTGTCCACACACAGTGCGAGCAGTCGTGAGTTTCTGTTTCTGAGTTTCTGCAAAGTTAACTTGTTTTCTAACTTGGAACTTATTAAATTTAAACTCCTAAATAAAAAATGAATACATACACAATTTTAGATTCTGGATTTCCTTTTTGGAATTTGGGAATTTCATCGCCCTGCAACAGACTGGCGACCTGTCCAGGGTGCACCCTGCCTCTCGCCCTAAGACAGCTGGGATAGGCTCCAGCCCCCATGACCCTGAAAAAGGATAAGCGGAAGAGAATGGACGGATGGATGGGCATTTTATCTAGTTTTTAAGCTATGTGTCCATCCTGAAGTCTTGGGAAAATGGAGTGTGTGTACATGAATAGAAACAAATCCCCAAATCACACACTGTCATGGTCCTGGGTCAGTTGTTTTCAGTGTTTTGGACATTGTAGTTTTGGTTATTTATCAAGAGATGTTTTTTATAATGTTTAGATTATTTCTTGTATTGATTCTCTTAGTGTACTTAGTCTTGTTCTTTGTTCCAAATTGCTTTTCCAAATTCCTCTCTCAGCATTTCTTCCTCTTGTGTCAAGTCTGTTGTATTAGGTCCAGTCACACATCACTTCCTGTTTTATAGAGGACAGAATAAACACAGTTGAGCAGATTGTGTAAATGTTCATTGTAGCTGCATTTTGCATTTCATTGTTAATCACACAGTTGTTGCTGGATGAAGAACATGGAACGCTATATAAAATATTAACTGATAAAAGCGCGATTAAGGGTCTGTGATGTATGGAGGGAATTTTACTGCAGTCACAGAAATCCTAAACAGGGAGGAGGAAAAGAGTTACGCAGCAGGTAAATATAAGAAAATTAGATACATTTCATTTTATATGCTAAATGAGAGGAGGCTGAAGGAAAATAAATGCGCTTTTAAGAAATATTTTAAGAAATATAAGAAATAACTCTTCTGAACACTGTGCAAAGGGTTCTCAGAATTAGGACTGCAGATTGATTTAGAGGAGAGCCGCATTACAATGAACCATTCCACTGTGGGCTCAAATTGTGGTCATAAATATTTTGTACTTGTAAATCAGACTGTGTAGTTGTAAAGTGAGTTTTGTAACCATGTAAACCAAAATATCTGAAAATTTGTGTGTAAAAAAAGATCTGTATTTGTAAAAAAC
Source organism: Etia nguti (assembly GCA_015106755.1). Taxonomy (NCBI): domain Eukaryota; kingdom Metazoa; phylum Chordata; class Actinopteri; order Cichliformes; family Cichlidae; genus Etia; species Etia nguti. The sequence continues at coordinate 17,478 of VUQG01043790.1, read as the reverse complement.
AATTACACAAGTTACAAGTTTTTTTTGTTAATGTCTGCTTAACGTGTAAAACTCTGTGTTGAAGTAACCTCGCTTGCATGTGAGTTTCAACTTGCAAGTACGAATTTTGAGCAGATTTTTCTTCCTTTCAGCTGATTGGTCAATGTCAAGTTGTCACGCGATGTGGTGTGGAGAGAGGGAAGAGTGGACCCAAATGCAGAACTCGCAGGCAGATTGAGGATCTGGATGGTATTTATTAGGAAGGCTGGATGGACAGAACATAAGCTAACTTAAACTGAAACTAAATGACTGGCTGACTGAAGTAGACCAGGAAACACACATGCGGATTAGAAGATGACAAGACAAGGAACTGAGAGAAACTGAGGGTTTAAATACACCGGCTAAGAAACAGGTGAGTGCACACAGCTGAACTAAATCTAGTGGAGATTTCATCTGAATTTCAGGAGCGGGACCACTCCTCCTTCACACCCCCTCCGGCCTCAGGCTATAAAAACCCCCCTTCTCCAATACCTGCTGTTCTCATTTTCATGCCCCCCTTTTTTCTTTCCTCTCTTCTCCTCTCCTCTCTTCCTTTCCTCCATTTATTTCTCGTTAGTACATGGGGTTCTGCCCGGCCCGAGAGCCATCGCCAGTCCCCTTCAAGGCCTTCCCCAAACCGCAGCACTATTCACACTTCGTCATCCCTCATTGCCCATCGTTACCAAGGAAGTGGTCCCTACTAGTGAAAGATCTTCGGCA